>JADBJO010001844.1:215402-217902 GCA_016801955.1 Conus betulinus
GAGAGAGAGAGAGATTGATTGATTGATTTTTTTTTATATGCAAGGATGACAATTTGGGGTCAAAGGCTAGTCTTACAATCTGTCCTTGTCATGCATACATTATTTCAACATATATCACATACTGACAATGCAATCCAGCAACGTGTAATCTAATTTTACAATGATAAGCAAACTATTCATAAATGTAATAATGACATGGTGGGTAGTCAAACAGAAGGAAATACACAAACAAGCAAACAAACTAAACTACAGGAGAGAGGTCGGAGGAGTGGGGCGGGGAGGGGGGGGGGGATAGAATGGTAGGAAGGGGGAGGAGAAGAGGGATGGTAGACAGAGTGAGAGTGGGGATGAGCGATTTAATGGAGTGGGATATATGTTCAGATGGTACATTCAGAACATGCTTTACTGAAGACTTTGTAAATGGACACTACTAATTTAATTTAATCGAATAATCAAATAATTGAGACATAAAATATTTATGTGATTGTGTCTTGAAAAGTTTTAATATATTCGTACTTTCTAGACCCGAAGGAAGTGAGTTCCAGATGTATGGTCCAGAGTAAGCTAGGCTTCCAGCCAAGCACATTGGGTGATGCTTTTCCCATAGTGTGTGTACTTAGTCACTTTAGCTGTTCGATAGCTGACATATGTGAATGAATTGCATATGAAAGCGCAGTGAGTCAACTACAGTTGCGCTGTATAAATATTATTTATCATTATTGTCATCGTTTATGATTAATATCCGAGCTTCTCATAGTAGTTCCCATTCCGTTCGTATGAAATCCTCTGGAACCACTTCACATGTACTTTAATCTCCATATGAACAACCACATCTCACCTTTCTGACACAACAACAATTGTTCAAACAATCCAGCTGTGCCTGCAGATATACTGGAAGCATTACTGCCAGCCTTTGCGTGGTGCTTTATGGGGTGTGTGACCTGCAGAGCAACTGGAGGAGACGATGAAGTGGCTGCAGAGCGAGGAGAGGATGTAGGAGATCCACAGCTTAGCATATGTTGATTTGTGTGTGACTGCAGGAAAGAATGCAGGAGATGCACAGCTTAGCATGTTGATTTGTGTGTGACTGCAGGAGAGGATGCAGGAGATCCACAGCTTAGCATGTTGATTTGTGTGTGACTGCAGGAGAGGGTGCAGGAGATCCACAGCTTAGCATGTTGATTTGTGTGTGACTGCAGCAGAGAGGGTGCAGGAGATCCACAGCTTAGCATGTTGATTTGTAGTGTGTGTGACTGCAGGAGAGGGTGCAGGAGATCCACAGCTTAGCATGTTGATTTGTGTGTGACTGCAGGAGAGGATGCAGGAGATCCACAGCTTAGCATGTTGATTTGTGTGTGACTGCAGGAGAGAATGCAGGAGATCCACAGCTTAGCATGTTGATTTGTGTGTGGCTGCAGAGCAACTGGAGGAGAAGATGAAGTGGCTGAAGAACGTGGAGAGAATGCAGGAGATCCACAGGCAGATCGTCTGGCCCCCGGTGGCCCGACCTGGACCCCAGATGTATCATTCCTGATGTCAGTCTCTGTCTGTCAATCTGTCCGTCTGTCTGTCTCTCTCTGTCTCTCTCAGTCTCTGTCTCTCTGTCTCTTTTTTTTTTCTTCTTTCTGTCTGACTGCTTGCCTGTCTGTCTGTCTGTCTGTCTGTCTTTCTTTCTCTCTGTCTCTGTCTGTCTGTCTGTCACTGTCTGTATCTGTCTGTGTCTGTCTGTCTGTCTGTCTGTCTGTCTGTCTGTCTGTCTGTCTGTCTGTCTCTCTCTCTCTCTCTCTCTCTCTCTCTCTCTCTCTCTCTCTCTCTCTCTCTCTCTCTTGTGCGGTTGTTTAGGTAATGACAGTAACAGATCAATGCTAAGTGTTTCTCTTGAAAACGTCCGCCGCTGAAGTTGTAGCTTGTGTGTGTGTGTGTGTGTGTGTGTGTGTGTGTGTGTGTGTGTGTGTGTGTGTGTGTGCGTCGGAGGGTATGTGCGTGAGTTTTATTGATGTAAATGTGTTATATGTATTATATATGTATTATATATATATATATATATATATATATATATATATATATATATATATATATATATATATATATATATATATAGATGGTGGTGGTGTTTGTGTATTTCGTTTTGTTTTCTTGTCGCGCGCGCGCGGTGTGTGGTTTGTGCATGTATGTATGTATGTATGTATGTATGTATGCATGTATGTATGTATGTACGTACGTACGTACGTTCGTACGTATGTATGTATGTATCTATGTATCTATGAGTGTGTGTTTGTGCGTGACATGTGTGTGTGTATGTGTGTGTGTGTTCGCGTGCGTGCGCTCGCGCGCGCGCGAGCGCGTATGTGTGTGTGTGTGTGTGTGTGTGTGTGTGTGTGTGTGTGTGTGTGTGTGTGTGTGTGTGTGTGTGTGTTGTTGTTGTTGCTGCTATTGTTGTTGTAGTAGTGTAAGTTGGTGTAACAGAGAGTTTTTGTATGTAGATGAGTGTTTCTGTGTG
>JADBJO010001844.1:222902-225402 GCA_016801955.1 Conus betulinus
GAGAGATGGAGCCGCCGACCTTACGTTTGCTACATGTTATAATTGGGACGCGGCTGCCAATACCAAATCCCGTTCCAAGAAGTATGTTCCGTAGTATGTGTATATGAGTAAGATACTTGTTAAACAGACAATAAAAAAGCAACTAATATTTTGAATAAATGACGGAATAAGTAAATGAATAAATGTGCAAATGAATTAACGAAGAGCAGTAAAAGGGGGAAAGAAGTACAGAAAAACAAAACAGAAAGAATGAAATCCGACGTGAAGGAGGGAAAGAGGGGAGACAAAAACAGAGGATAAAGTAATAAATGGGGAACAAATCCAAACCGCTGAAAGATATCCAGGACGTGAAGTGTTAAGGAGGGCAAACTAAATGAGTGTGTATACTTCGGGTGTTACCTAAAGATATCCAGGACGTGAAATGTTAAGGGGGGCAAACTAAATGATTGTGTATACTTCGGGTGGTACCTAAAGATATCCAGGACGTGAAATGTTAAGGAGGGCAAACTAAATGAGTGTGTATACTTCGGGTGTTACCTAAAGATATCCAGGACGTGAAGTGTTAAGGAGGGCAAACTAAATGATTGTGTATACTTCGGGTGGTACCTAAAGATATCCAGGACGTGAAGTGTTAAGGAGGGCAAACTAAATGAGTGTGTATACTTCGGGTGTTACCTAAAGATATCCAGGACGTGAAGTGTTAAGGAGGGCAAACTAAATGAGTGTGTATACTTCGGGTGGTACCTAAAGATATCCAGGACGTGAAAGTTAAGGAGGGCAAACTAAATGAGTGTGTATACTTCGGGTGTTACCTAAGCTAAAGATATCCAGGACGTGAAGTGTTAAGGAGGGCAAACTAAATGAGTGTGTATACTTCGGGTGTTACCTAAAGATATCCAGGACGTGAAGTGTTAAAGAGGGCAAACTAAATGAGTGTGTATACTTCGGGTGGTACCTAAAGATATCCAGGACGTGAAGTGTTAAGGAGGGCAAACTAAATGAGTGTGTATACTTCGGGTGGTACCTAAAGATATCCAGGACGTGAAGTGTTAAGGAGGGCAAACTAAATGAGTGTATATACTTCGGGTGGTACCTAAAGATATCCATGACGTGAAGTGTTAAGGAGGGGCAAACTAAATGAGTGTGTATACTTCGGGTGGTACCTAAAGATATCCATGACGTGAAGTGTTAAGGAGGGCAAACTAAATGAGTGTATATACTTCGGGTGGTACCTAAAGATATCCATGACGTGAGTGTTAAGGAGGGCAAACTAAATGATTGTGTATACTTCGGGTGGTACCTAAAGATATCCAGGACGTGAAGTGTTAAGGAGGGCAAACTAAATGAGTGTATATACTTCGGGTGGTACCTAAAGATATCCAGGGCGTGAAGTGTTAAGGAGGGCAAACTAAATGAGTATATATACTTCGGGTGTTACTCTATTGCCACTCAGCCCAGTTCTCTCCTTTCCCTCTGTCGTCTCTGTCTTGGTGTGATGTTGAGAGTGCCTTGTGCCGGCAGCTGAAGCAGGGGCGGACGGGGGCAGCAAGTCGCCATCAGGCGGGGGAGGGGGCAGGGTACGTGGTGTTCCGCCAGCCGCTAGCTATGGACCGCTTCCTGCTGCACGACATTCCTGCGGGGAGGCTGCAGGTGGGTGACAGGCCCTGCACACAGGGCGCAGTGTGTGTGTGTGTGGGGGGGGGGGGGGGGGGGGGGGAGGGGTTCCATTCTTTTTGACTCTGTGCATCCATCTGCCTTGCTCTAATTGTCTCTGTCCGTCGCTCTTCTTCTTGTCTGTTTTACTGTTCATTTTCACTTTGATATATTTGAAAGCACTTGTCAATCTTTTTTTTCTTCTTTCGTGCTCGCCTAGACTCCCCTTCTTGTTTAAAAAAAGTCCTCCATTGGGCAGAATGTGCTGTGGTTTTCTTTGCTCTCTCTCTCTCTCTCTCTCTCTCTCTCTCTCTCTCTCTCTCTCTCTCTCTCTCTCTCTCTCCCCTCCGTGATTGTGTGTGTGTGTGTGTGTGTGTGTGTGTGTGTGTGTGTGTGTCGCTCGACGACCTTCTCCAGTTTTTTCCAAACAATTCTGCAATGTTTCCATTCTTATCATCAGTGTTAGATATTCCACAACATCATTATAAATATGACAATGATCAAGTTATCACACGGGGTTCATGTTCAGAACAGGATGACCCTAAAATGTCGTTTCGTGCAAAAGGATGCAGATTGGACACATGAGCATAGAATTCCACTCTACGGGTCAACAGGAGGTTCAAGACGCTGTGTACTTCCAATCGCTTTGAAAGTTTGATTGAAAGCTGCATGCAACCTTTGTCAAACAATGAGCCCCCCACCCCCGCCCCCTCACGTCCCTTGTCTTCTCCAAGCCCTGAATCCATATTACCTATCTCTAAGCCCTCCCCCCGTTTCTTCCTCCCTTTTCCTCCTCGACCCCGAATTTTCTGGTATAATCTAGCTGTCTAGGCACATGATGGTTTGA
>JADBJO010001844.1:230402-262902 GCA_016801955.1 Conus betulinus
CATCTCTACTATAGATACAGCATACAAAGGAAAATATTTTCCCCAGTGTATAAGAGTGCATGGGAAAAGGAAAGGTATGAATGATGTCACGATTCCATCATTCTCACATTCTTGTCTGTCTGTCTGTCTCTCTCTCTCTGTCTCTCTCTGTGGTCTGTCTCTGTCTCTCTCTCCTTCTCTCACCCTTCTTCACTACGCGCACACACACACACACACACACACACACACACACACACACACACACACACACACAATCAAAAGTAGGCCCGTTTCATACCTACATATGTTTTAGAATACGTCAATGATTCCAACAGTCACACAAGGCCTATAGCAGTGAGAGGATGGTAATAGTAATGATGACAATGACTGGCTCTGGCACAACATGCTGGGCGGACTACTCCCCATCATCCACTCATTTCACTCTGACCTCGACCTCACCGAGCACACATCTAGCACGTTGTATCAGAACCACGTCAGAACAACATCAAAACAACATCAGAAACAGACTCTTCAGTGAAACGTTTGGCTTGACCCACTGTGCTGTGATGCAAGTGATGTCCAATGACATGTCCACTCCACTGTCCAGTGAACAGTAAGCATTGAAGGGTGGAAGAGGTATAAGGTCTCAGACGAGAACTGGGCGCTTGTTCAGGTGTGTTTGTTTTTTTTTGTTTTATTTTTTAGGATGCCTTTTTATGCGCGGAAGAGTGGTTCCGTCGATGATGCATCCGTTCAGAAAGGGAGAGACTGCAGGGTCCAGGTTCGCGTGTACTGCATGTGGCGAGGTTTTCTTCTCCTTTCTGCCAGACCAACGCGGTGGGTCTGAGTGCTAGTCTTTCGGATGAGACAATAAACTGAGGTCCCGAGGGCACGCTTGCCTCTACCGCACGGAAAGAGACATGACCATGGCATAGTCTCTGCTAAAATTCAGTTAGAACATTCACTCAAAATAGTAAACAAAAATATATTCACAGGAAAAAAATACTTTGCGGAACTGCACTCGGCAACGTCCTCTTTCCGGGATGAGCAGCCTGACATTCATACATGATGGTGAAGTTACACAACACCAATATCTCAAACACCTGCCCAAGTTTCAGAGTACCCCTCAGATGGAACATATAAACATATTACACAGCAGAGTGGATGGGTCAGACTGGATGTCTTGTAGCTTGAGGCCAGTGGTAGCTATGCGATGGGAGTCCATCTCACCAGACTGCACTTGGTCTTGAGCAAGTTAGCTGAAGCTGCCTGCAGAGAGGATGCTGTGTTCCTCGGAGTTGGAGTTGATGATGAAGCATGAAAAGGCATCAGCCACCACACTGAACTTGCTCGTGATGTACTGGATGTCAGTGGTAAACTCAGCTTTGTAGGAGAGGTGTCTAGTCTGTCGAGGAGAGCGATCAGTTTGACTCCTGAGAGCTGACGCTAATGGCCTGTGGTCAGTGTGAAAGGTCGTCCCTGCAGAAAGTGCCTGAAACGTTCGCTAGCACTGCAGACTGCCAGAAGCTCACGATCAAAGGCACTGTATTTCTTCTGTTTCAGAAAGTTTCCGGGAAAAAAGCGAGAGAAACCCAGGACTGGCCCTGTTTTTTTTGCTCAAGCTGGGTACCTACAGCAGAGTTGGAAGCGTCCACTGTGAGACTTGTAGGTGGATGTGGATGAGGAGGATGTAGAACACAGCTTCCTTGAGATCTTCCTTGGCTTTCCCAAACGCAGTTTGACAGGCTTCAGACCACTCAGTGGTTTGTCCCTTACCACTTGCCTGAGCGTGGAGTGGGGCTAAAATGTCAGCAACATGTGGAATGAAACGGTGGTAGTAATTTATCATCCCCCGGAACAGTTGAAGGCCTGTGCGATCAGTGGGGAAAGCACAGTCTTGAGGAGAGGCTACTCATTGTGGAAGTGGATGTATCCCCTGAGCAGTGACTCGGTATCCAAGGAAATCCAACTCACTGGACCTGAGACACATTTTGACGTGTTGATGACTAGTCCATTGGAAGGAAGGAGCAGGAAAAGCTGTCTGAGGTGCTTGAGGTGTTCTTTGTGTGAGCGACTGGCAACAAGGATGTCACTGATGTAGGCAAAAATGAAAGGTATGTTTCGAAGGATCCATCCATGAGTCGTTTGAATGTCTGAGCAACATTCTTGAGGCCAAAGCATGCGAAGAAACTCCCTGAGTCCGAAAGGTGTGATGACGGCAGTCTCTGAAGATGGTGCCACAGGAATTTGATGGCAGCCCCTTACTAGGTCCATCTTGGAGATGTTGCACCCTGTGAGATGGTTGTTGAAATCTTGAAAATGAGACAAAGGATAGCGATCATCTTTGGTCGCAGCATTCAGTTGCCTGTAGTCACAACAGGGTCTCCATTTGCCTCCAGTTTGGGAACCACATAGAGGGGTGAAGACCAGATTGAGTTATACCGATAGATGGTGCCCAGCTGTTCCATCTTCAAGAATTTCAGCTTTTGCAGCAGCCAGCTTTTCTGGATTCAGGCGTCGAGGACGAGCGTGGGCTGGTGGCCCATGTGTAATGATGTTCACTGACGGTAGAGTTAAAACGTGGAGTGAGTAACTCTGGACACTGATGGAGCAGATCGGAGTACTCGTTGTGTGGACGGTGCGAAAAGCCTGCAAGGGTCATGGGGGAATCAGTGCTTTTGAGAAAAAGAGGCATTGTCAAAGGACAGGGGGCACTGCCCTTAAGGTCGATGACGAGTTCATGAGCGATGAAAAAATCAGCACCAAGAATGGGGCGAGTAACATCAGCGAGATAAAACTCATGTGTGTACACTTGTTTGAGCTTCATATCCAAAGTGATGCTGCGTTTGCCCCCAGTCTTGATGGAAGTTCCATTAGCAGCAGAGAGTGGTATGGGAGGTGGGTTGGTCTTGCGGTCTTGTCCAGAGGCTGGATAAACTGACACGTCAGCACCATTGTCGATCAAGAGAGATTGGCCGGTGTGTCAATCATAAATAGAAAACGTGTTGGAATTGGAAACGCCGGCCGCTGCCACGTTTAGCGATCGGCATTTGCACTTCCCGCTAGTGATGTACCCTGTGTCCTTGCTGTAGAGCGTAATGAAGCAAACTTGCAGCCAGACTGGCAACGACGGCCATCTGCTCCAAATCTCTGGTGGTAGAAGCACACGGAGGACGAATTAGTTGTGCCATGCTATGAAGGAGGAGGGCGTCGCTTTTCTTTCTTGATGGCAGAGACAGTTTCTTCCGATGTTGGTGTGACCACATTCTGCACAGAGAGCAGTCTCATGTTTGTGGTGTGTGTTTCAGTTGGAGCCGTGGAGACCTGCTGTACACCTGCAGCACGTGCCTCCCAGATGCGGTCTGATGCTTCGGCAACTGCGTCTGTGTCTGCGATGTTATGTCCGACTAGAATACTTTGTGCGTCCGCAGGAAAGTTTGCCAGGAACAGTGCACGTTTTAGTGTTTGCGGGTCATCATCGAGAGCGTTAATCTTGCGCATGAAAGTAATTGGGCGTTTGTCACCGGGTCCAATAAGATTGAGGTCTTCGGCATCTTTCTGCACTTGAGAGATTTGCCAAAGGTCTTGATCAGGGCTTTCTTCAGTTGTTCTACTTGTTATCAGTTGACGGGTGGGGGAGAATGGCCTGGTCTTCCTCTGCCGTGTTGATTCAAGTGCACGGACAACGTAGTCATATTTTGTTGGGTCTTGATTTATGCCTTGGTGCCAAACTGGACTTCCACCCTGGAAAACCATACTTCTGGTGATTTAGTCCAAACTTCCGGTATAGTTTGATGGGACATTGAGTCGACTTGGTTAACTTGGGCATTTAAAACCTGCAGTTGTGTTGCTGTGTCAGCTAGTATAGACTGAAGAAAATATTTCTTCGGCTATTCTTGACGTCGTACCACGCCAGGGTCATCAGTTTGGAGTTGCTATGGTTTGTTGCACACATCTCTATAAACAGACACAGACTTGAGTTTGGTTTGTGAGTTTGAAGTGTCTCAGGAAAAGATCGACATGAAAAACAAACGGTTTAGTAGTAACAAGGAACTCTTAAACCCTAGATACAAAGACAAGGAAACAATTCTCATTTCAAGGAGCTCGAATGAAGTTACTTCGGAGAGCTTTGATGAAGTCAATACAGATTAAACGTAACAAAATACGGAAGAATTGTATTTTTTTTACGGTTTTTTTTTACGTAGGCATTGTGTGGTTAAGGCATTTGGTATCCTGACTTATACACGTGTATTGTGATTTCAGGTGACGTGGCTCAATGCGATCCGCGAAGCCCAGGAAAAGTATATAGAAAAACAGCAGAGCGTGGTCAACCATCACCCCGCCCCCGTCATCGACAACCACCATCACCGCCAACCCACCAGAACCGTCTCCCAGAGCAACGGAGAGGGAGGGGGGGGGGAGTGGCTGCGGTCCTCTCCTACACAAAGAAACAGTGTGCGCAAGCGCGAGGGTCCTACCAAGTCCCGCTCCATGGACGCCGTGTTCATGTGACATTGCCGTTCGTCTGCCTCTCCTTCACTGTGGATCCGCCCCAGCACTGAAAGATAAGCGTACCCGAACTTAGGCAGGCGGTGGGCTGGGCTTTATACAGGCTGATTTGAATTCCGACACCCCTGCCAAGGACTGTTTTATCTGTTGGGGGTGAAGTAGTCCTTAATACCCACAGCTGTTTTCTGCCTCAGGGATGGCATTTCTGACCAAGCAATCCGCAGAAGACATCAAAGGCTGTATGTGAGCACATTTTGTGAGCGATATCTCTTCGGCCAGATTGTGGGTTAGAACTTTCCAGAAGAGACGCCCGGTGTAGTTTAAATCAGGATTATTTCATCGCTGAAGAGTAAGATGAGAAATGTCCGCAGTAAAAAAAAAAACACTGGAATGAAGGCAGGAGGCTTGCCAGATCTCGCTTCGTTGAATGCTCCTTATGTGTTACCTATCTGACTCTGTAAACTTGTCCTTTCCGAGAAAGACTTGTCTGTGGTTTGGAGAAACGAAGGATTAGGGGCGGAACACAAATACATCTTATCTTGCTGACTTGGGCTGTTTTTAAAGAGACAAGGTGTATATGAACAACGGACGCAGAAAATTGTGTTCCAAGGGATGACGTATTTCAAAGACATCTGAACAATGCAGCAACTGTGTTAATCGGGTGCTACCTTCAGAAGACGAACACACAACCACGTATTGGTCAAGGCGAGGCCGTTTTTTTTTAGACGTCGACCACCGTTCGCAAATCGTCCGTGTAGACTTCACAATGACGTAACACTGACTGCGAGATTGCGACCCCACCCCTCCAGACGGCACACCTTAACGCAGTCCCCGGACCTTTCTTTTACTCCTGGCCTGATCCTGCTCAGAAACACAGCGTTTGACAAGAACCAGGCATTGATCAGATCCGCTGCCCTGGGTTTGGGACAACTGGCCTAGACAATGAGAGAACAACTATCCTAGACAATCAGAGAACAACTGGCCTGGACAGTGAGAGAACAACTGGAGAACAACTGGCCTAGACAAAGAGAGAGAACCCATTGCAAGAAGCTCCTGATGTGGCAGTACCCTATTCGGTTTTTTGTTTGTTTGTATGTTTGGTTTTTCTTTGTTGATTTTGTTTTTGTTTCTTTATTTCTGTGGTCCACATCTGCGGGAATGGTTTTGGAATTAGGCATCGGCATCTGGCAACGAACTGAATCCCTGTGCGTGGGGCATGCGTCATGGCTGTGTGTTACTCCTGCATAGGCGTTCGTCTCTATCAACAGCCATAGGCGTTCGTCTCTATCAACAGCCATAGGCGTTCGTCTCTATCAACAGCCATGTACGCTGATGAAGGAAAGAAAAAAAGAGGGGTCGTGCGATGCGGAGTTGGGAGAGCTGCTTATTGGAACAGCGGTCGTTGTGCCGGAAAACAATATAATTCACATAATGCTGACTGATAAACTGTTTTCGCTTGTGGATTAATAGTATGTTGTATTGGAATAATATGCATTTTGACCTCGCACTTCAACATGCTGACACAGAACTAATACAGCTTTCTGAGCTCTAAGAACGTCCCAGGAAACAGGCTGTTTATCAATCAAGAACCTCAAGAAAGACCGTCTGCACATGACTCTGTCAGTGTCAACATGAACCAGTCCCTTTAATGCCCCGTCGTGACCTTTGTGGTCGGCTGGCCTATAAACAGCATCACTTGATCAGTCATTCCTTTCCAGCGGCATGTCATATCTCAGAGGGTGGGACAGCAGTCGTCTGAGGTGCGCTTATATTCACGCAAAAAAACAAACGAAGAATCAAGACCTCGGTCAGTTTCCTCACACTGAAACGAGACATCAACGGACACCTGTCAGCGCAAGTATGGACGGCAGTGCCACCCGACAATCGCATGCTCTACAGGCGTGGCGGTTGGTTACGGGTTGTTAAGTTTAAAAACAAAACGCCCAGCGACGGGGCAGTGGAAGCATACACTTAATTTTTTTTTGTCACCGGCTGTAGGGGACTACCCGTGCCCTGTAAGCTGAGGCCCCGTCACTGCGCACGATAACAAAGCTCACCGACCCGTAAGGGTTTACCCTGCTGTTGGCACGAGCCTGTGGGACTACTTCAAACTGCACGTGTGACTTTCTCTGTTTCTGCAAGCTGGACGTGTGCTTTTAATCTGTTTCTGAGGCAGTTCACAATTAAATCATGATCACCATTGTACAATTGTAGCTCAACTTTCCTACGAAGTCCGATGATAATTCCATGTTCAGATTTCAATAGGATTTCATCTCTCTGATAGAACAGCGACCCCACAGTGTCTGCCAATGGTTTAGAGGGGATCTGCAATACTGAATGGTTGCGTAGTGAAAAAAACAAACAGAATCTTTGTGTTTCTATTTTCCCTGTTTGTTCCAGGTAGCAGCGAATGGACAATCAAAAGCCTTGTTAAGAAGAAAAGAGACAGCTTTTCTGAGTCAAAATTCCTTAAAGTGTTCTTTTCCCCAGATGGGCAGAGAATGGGAAAGTAATTTACATAAATTTAGGGGAAAGGCATTTTTTAATTTTAAAATTCTAGAATTCGTCGCGAAGATTTCACAATGTAAACTCGAAAAATTCCGACCGGTGGATATGTGTCTTCTTACGTGTCGTCTCCAGGTGTATGTGTCACCTTTCCTGCAATACGCTGCCTTCAACAAATCCTGAACGGAATTTGTTACGTCCTCCGTCGTCCTTTACCAGACGACGGAAGGAATGATAAACTATTGTGTGTTGATCGTTCAGCCCATTCAGCTCATTACCGACATCCGATTGGAATGGATTGCGATGCTATGTCTGGAGAACGAAAGCGGACAACTCCATGTCAGAATGTCTTTGCTGTGAATGCCTGTCTGTCGTGCAGCGTGCATATAGCTCAACGTTTGCCTCGAGATTATCAACATGTTTCCTTTAATATGACTCTTTTGTATGAAAACTAATTGGAATCTTTGAATAATAAGAAATAGTATTATGGAAATATTTATTTCAAGTCCATGTATATGTCTGTGTTTGACATGTCTCGTCTGTCCTCAGTAAATCAGATTCTTTATTATACTAAATCCAAAAAATTGAAGTAGTGACTGCTGTACTCGTTTCAAATAGGTAAAGGGAAAAGATGGTAAAAAGAGTACCTGGAGAGGGGATGACCGACGTTTCGTGTCGTAGGCACTTCAACAGGGAATGACAGCAGTGGGAAGATATTGATGATGGTTGACTTGGGTCACTGAGCGCAGTTCATCAGGGTTTGAAGGGGTGGAAAGGGCAGAGGTGGGGAGTGGTGGGCAATACTGAATGTAGGGGTGATCATGTTTCACAACAGAAATGGGGAGTCCCCGAGAGTAAGAGCTCACACCCCACACTCGGATATTAGGTGGTTTAGGTACAAATACATGTGCAGCCACCTGCACACAGACAACAAAGGTGGCAAGGCAGGACCCCTTTTTGTACTATTGTTTTAAATTTATGATTTTTCTTTTCTTCTTTCTTTTTGCCACCAGAGGGCCAACCACAACATTGAAGACAATCACTCTGGGTAGGTGGCTTTCCAGGCTACCACCAGGAAGTCAGGAGCTGTCCAATTCCCTGTCATTCGTAGAACATGTCAAAGGGAGCCTTAGGTCTCCAACCTGCTGCCCGACAAATGCCTGGGGCCATAATGCATCACCAGAGGGCGCAATCGGCGAAAGAGCCTTCATGTTATGCGCCCTGATATCCTCGCTTGGAGGCAAGGGTTTCTGGCCAAAGACGTAAGCCAGACAAATAAGCTACCTCAGCCAGGAGCTTATCGTCGGGGGTCTAACAGCGGCATCATGTCTCTCACGCCCAAACTGCATGTCAAAGGCTGACTGTCTCCTGAAGATTAACCCACGGTGTGTTTTGACAGGACAGTTTTGCCCTGTTCCACCTTCAAACGCCGGGATCTGGGGTAAGGCGTTGAAAGAGCCTACACGTGACCGAGCCAACATCGCGGACCCCTGGAAAGGGCAAGGACCTCGCTGAACCTCCAGCTGAAGCTAGGCTGGCCCGACAACATGTCTTCAGTGAGAGGGTCCTGGCAGAATATTCAGGAATGGGGTCAAAGTCACTGGACGTCAGGTACTCAATCAGGTTCAGTTTCATCAAGGAGGAGTCATCGCGTGCGGACTAGTCCCTATACTCTGCACCACATCCGCTAAGTTTGGAGACCACACTCTGCGTAAATTTAAAGCTGGTGGATAAATCGATTAATGGCTAAGATGAGAGAATTTAAGAAGAGGGTTTTATGTCCACGACTTAGCAGACGTCTGATCTACATATTAGCCCAACGATAATGATAATCATCATCATCATCATTATCATCATCATCATCACCATCACCCATCATCATCATCATCATCATCATAATAATGTGAGTATTTGTATGGCGCAATTCTAATTTATAATAATACTTAGTGTTTGTTTGGCGCAATTCTCATTCATGATAATGATAAGCATTTGCCTGGTGCAATTGTAAGTGAAAACTACTTTGTGCGTTTTCATACACCATTCATTTTTTTAAACAGCTATCTTATTACAGAAGTTATTGTGTGGACACAATGTGGGAGAAGCATTTTTTAAAATGCTACGTTGAAAAGATAAGATTTCAGCTGTGCTTTGAAAACAGAAAAGTCTCTGAGAGGTCAGGTAAGTTTCTAGCTGCGCTTTGAAACCAGAAAAAAAAAACATCTAAGAGGTCCAGATAACCAGCGGCTTTCACAGAAGTAAGACGCAGGTACAGAGGTACAGATGACATTCGGAAATCTGCAAGGAAGGTAAGCTTAATCTGTGTCACAGCTGGCGTTTTATTGGACAGATGACGCTGCTGGGCATAGCAAGAGCCATGTTGGCCCACCAGTCAGTTTAGTAGGTCAGCCAAAGCCATGTTGGCCACCAGTCAGTTTAGTAGGTCAGCCAAAGCCATGTTGGCCCATCAGTCAGTTCAGTAGGTCAGAGAGAGAGAGTGGTGGGCACAGCCAAGGCCATGTTGCCCCATCAGTCAGTTCAGCAGGTCAGAGAGAGAGAGTGGTGGGCACAGCCAAGGCCATGTTGCCCCATCAGTCAGTTCAGCAGGTCAGAGAGAGAGAGTGGTGGGCACAGCCAAGGCATGTTGCCCCATCAGTCAGTTCAGCAGGTCAGAGAGAGAGAGTGGTGGGCACAGCCAAGGCCATGTTGCCCCATCAGTCAGTTCAGTAGGTCAGAGAGAGAGTGGTGGGCACAGCCAAAGCCATGTTGCCCCATCAGTCAGTTCAGTAGGTCAGAGAGAGAGTGGTGGGCACAGCCAAAGCCATGTTGCCCCATCAGTCAGTTCAGTAGGTCAGAGAGAGTGGAAGCCACTGTGTGGGCGTGAATCGTGGGGGGGGGGGGGGGGGGGGGGGGGGGGGGGCTACAGTCCCCGTCGTTATCTTGTCGCGCGCACTTCTAATCAAAAATTTGACTCCACATGGAGGCCTGCTTGTTTGATCCACGTACTGTGAAAAGAGACTCTACTTGTAGTGGAACGACAGGCGTTCTCTTTCCTTTTTTTTTTTCCCCCCGGAACAGGTTCATTGACGTGAAGAACGCAAACTTTGCGTTTCTACTGTACTTATTCATTTTCATTGTTTTTGGACATGCAGAGCTGCTGGTTTTACTGTCACAATAATTTCTTCGTTTAAATACACCTGTCCATTTAACATGACGACAGTTGCAGCTTTTAAACCTGCAGGTTTTTTTGGTTTTTTTTCGAATTTTTTATCTTGTCATTTCATGTGTGCATTCGTTAACCCCATGCTCTTGCCAGTTGTTTCGGTTAGCCTATGTGCCTCTTCTCGTCCTTTTCCCCCCGAGAGCATATTTTTTTAATTTTCAACATTTTGCTCCGGTTGTATGCATAATGTATATCTACACGCGTGCCTGCAGTTATGTTTGCGAGCTTGAAGCTGATTACCTGTGCATATATATTTGTAAGCTGAGCGCCAGATTCAAGCATTTTGTTCACTGTGCATTAAATAATGTAAATGCTGGTTGAAGAACATAGATGAAATGAACGGAGAACAAAATCTGATAAAACGTACTTCGGTCCTTGCCGTTTTCTTGACATAATTGAAAGCTACTTGAGGATTGAGCAAAAGAGAGATGGGGACACTGCATTGGAATTATTTCCATCGTTTATGTCTCATCTCGACATGTGCATGATCTCAACAGACCGTTTTTCATTGGCTTTAGTTTGCTTTCAGGCGGATGGGAGATGAGGGAGGCGGTTGTCTAAAAGTCTGGCGGGAGGTTGTCTAAAAGTTTGATGGCATTCGTTTTTGTTTCCAGGTCATAGACTTGTGTGCTAAACATCATTGCTTGACAAGTTCGAGTTTAATCATCCTTTGACTTCTATTAGAGCACGAAGCGTTGTATTAAAAACAACAACAAAGGTGCTATGGGGCATTTCAAGGTGAGGGTACTACGAAGACAGAATGCACACCGCTTGATTAACGACAATTTATATGTATAACTTTCCCACCCAAAGTTAATAAAGTCGAGTTATATAGATGAATTACTTTTGCTCTAGAATTCAATTAATTACATACACTGAAAACACATTTTGGATTTTGTTTTTAAATCCACGTAGCTGTTTGCCAAATTTGGCTTCTTTTGAATGTTTTATCATGAAATCACACACACACGCACACACACACACACACACACACACACACACACACACACACACACACCGGCTCACGATCGTGCGTGCGCACTTAAACACACGCACACACACACACACACACACACACACACACACACACACACACACACACACACACACACACACACACACACACACACACACTTAAATGATTGATTTGTTGACTTTTATGGATTTCTCTCAGTTTTTATTGATCCATTCTTTTTAAAGCTTGCTCCAAGGTTGGTTATACTTTCCATTAATATATCTTAGCCAATTGTGTATCGGCGGTTTGGGTTTTGTTTGTTGTGTTTGGGTTTTTGTTTGTTTGTTTGTTCGGGTGGCTGGTTTGCTTGGATGGTTGTTTTTGTTGTTGTTGCTTTCTCTTTTTTTTCTTTTGCTTACTTTGTTTTGGTCGGCTAAAAATTTGACCGCGTTTGTTTTTTTTCACTTGATCGACTTGTTGTTGCTGTTGACTAGAATGCTGTAACCAGAAAGCTGTCTTCTGACAGGACGACAGCCCTAATTTTCTGACTGACTGCAAGTAAAGGAATTCCAGACTAGCTAAATACAAAGAATCTCGTACTGTTTTCAGTTCCACTGATAACAGATCGCAAGAACATGAAGTGACAGTGTCATTGGAGTGTTGTTGTTGTTGTTGTTGTTGTTGTTGTTTTTAACCAACAAAAAACCATACGTATTGCATTTAACTGTGTTCCATACTGTTTCATATCCGCATATTGATACAAAAAAAATGTTTGTCAAACTGAGCTTTTTTTTTTTTCCAGATGAATATATTTCCTTAGAATAGTAACCAGAAATGGGTAAAAACTCTGAGTGTAGGATCCAGTATTCATAATCGGCGAAATAACGTCCCTTTGGTCGACATTTCCATCCATCGAGTACGTGACATACTAGCAATTGCGTCAGCCTGCATGTGTCGCTAGTATTTCTGGAACATTTTGGGGTATTTTCAGTGTACGTTCATTTTGAACTGTTTGTGAAAAGCAAATACGATCGTGTTTGGAAAGTTGAGGATTTTAAACTGCCAGTTTTCTGCCTTCTTCCTGCAGACGTTGTCCATGTATCTGAAGCTAAGAAAACTTGTTGACGCCCAACAAAACGAAACAACAGTTGATAATTTTTTTTGCGGCCTGTCTTAAAGCGTTGTCGTTTTGGTGGGTTGGTTTGGTGGGTTTGGTTGTAGTGTAAAACCATTCCACTTACCGCACTGACCCGGGATGATCATCCCCCCCCCCCCCCCCCCTTCCTCCATCCTGTCATCTTCGGTCAGTGGAGACGTTAAATCTGGATATCACAAACAAACTTTTATTAATCTATCATATCAGGGACTATTTCGTGAATATGGTTTTTAGAGTGTGTAAAAGCATACATATACAGATTTTCTCGTTGCTGTTTTTTATGGTTTGAAAGTATCAACATGCAGAGCACTGCATTAGTGTGTGTGTGTGCGTGACGAAGGATGCTAGGAGAGACAGGAAGAGGGTATGAGGGAGAAAGACGCCGTCTCATAGAAACTGAGGTTTGAATTCACAAGATTTGGAGTTTGTTCTGTATGCTCTGACAGCCAGGCTATCGGTTTCACTGTTCTGTTCTTTGAATCAACCAGATGGGAGTGTTCAGATGTGGTTTGCTGTCACTGTTCTTTGAATCAACCAGATGGGAGTGTTCAGATGTGGTTTGCTGTCACTGTTCTGTGAATCAACCAGATGGAAGTGTTCAGATGTGGTTTGCCGTCACTGTTCTGTGAATCAACCAGATGGGAGTGTTCAGATGTGGTTTGCTGTCACTACTGTGTGAATCAACCAGATGGGAGTGTTCAGATGTGGTTTGTTGTCACTGTTTTGTGAATCAACCAGATGGAAGTGTTCAGATGTGGTTTGCCGTCACTGTTCTGTGAATCAACCAGATGGGAGTGTTGAGATGTGGTTTGCTGTCACTGTTCTGTGGATCAACCAGATGGGAGTGTTGGGATGTGGTTGTTGTCACTGTTCAATGAGTCAACCAGATGGGAGTGTTGAGATGTGGTTTGCTGTGACTGTTCTGTGAGTCAACCAGATGGGAGTGTTGAGATGTGGTTTGCTGTCACTACTGTGTGAATCAACCAGATGGGAGTGTTGGGATGTGGTTTGCTGTCACTACTGTGTGAATCAACCAGATGGGAGTGTTGGGATGTGGTTTGCTGTCACTGTTCCGTGAGTCAACCAGATGGGAGTGTTGAGATGTGGTTTTTCTGTCACTGTTCCGTGAATCAACCAGATGGGAGTGTTGGGATGTGGTTTGCCGTCACTGTTCCGTGAATCATCAGATGGGAGTGTTGAGATGTGGTTTGCTGTGTCCAGATTGTGTTCATGAGTGACAGACTGAATTATATTAAAAAAAGTTTCTCACATGTTGTAGGCGCATGTGTGTTTATTAAGGATGCTACCTTTGTTTTTATTATCACCACACCCGACGAGGCCCCGTCACCTCTCTCTCTCTCTCTCTCTCTCTCTCTCTCTCTCTCTCTCAATCCGATCCGAGATATCACAAAACGTGCCCGCCATTGTTCATAGGTTCATCACCAGAAATATCCGATATGTGCCCGCCATTATTCAAAGGTTCATCACCCAGAAATATGAAATGTGTTCGTCGTTATTGGAAGGGTTCATCACAAGAGGTTTATCATTCAAATATAATTTTTCACCACAAATGATATGGAACGTGTTGATCATTTTCCAGGTGTTTCACCAGAACTGATTGGAATTTGTCTTTTACTACTTAAACATTGTCACCAAAAATATGAAATGTATCCATAACTGTTTGAAAGTTCATCACCAGAAATGATATCAAATGTGCTCATGTCAATGATTCTGTTGTCACAGCAAATATCGTGTAACGTGTCCATCACTATTCAATTTTTTTTTTCACCAGACATTTCCTGAAACGTGCCCGTCATGATTTCATTACCGACTGCCCAGAGGCTCACCAGAACTATCATTCACAACATAGTTTCGTTTTTTGGAGGACAAAATATTCATTCATAAACATGTGAAAAGAAACATACTGTTTGAAAAAAAAAATAAAGAAAGATACAATGTAATGCATAGTTGTTGTCGACATCTGCCATGTCGCTTTGTGCGAGTGTGAATGTATAAAAATGATTTTTTTATGCACCCTTGACATGGTCCTTTGCGGTCGGCAGGGCTATGAGTAACATGAATTAAACCGGCTGATTTCACGTCTTTCTATCGGTCTGGATCCTCGCCGTAGTTTAAATGCTAGGGAAATTCTAAGCACGCCGAGAAGAAACTGGTCAAACACTTGGAATTATCAGATATATTACTCGATTTGAGCAAGAACAGTAACTGCCATAATAACGGTAGAAGCATCCACAACAGCAACAAGCACAACAATTCCTGCACAATAGGAAAAACACAAAGAGGATGAACGCTAGAAAGCGACAGAATAAAAAAAAAAAGCCGTTAGCTATTGTGACGACAATCTCTGCTTCGTTTTAGTCACAGGTTCATTATATCTTCAGGGCTGTCATCCTAACGAGGAAAAATTGTCATGAGAAAGAAACGAAAAACGAAGACAACTGTCAGCAAAATTCACACCCATTTGACACATGTGAGCTGAGTGGTTTTCCACGGCGTAGAAATCAGCGCCGAGAAGACATTGGTCGATGGCCATCAGTGCTGGTACCTCTGTCCATCGACAGAAGCAAGAAACTGTCCAACAATTCACTTTCTTGGGTACTGTCATTAACAATGTGGGGTCAAAACCAGAAATCTTCGCAAGAGCAGCAAAGACAGCATCACACTGTTTAGACTTACACCTGTATGGAAGGACAATAACATCTCTATAAAATACAAGATCGAGCTTCTGCGTGCGCTGATAAATAACCGTCTTCCTGTATACATGCAAGACATGGATAATGGCTCACAGCAGATTATTTTTTAATTCAAAGAGACAGAGTCAATACGAATGAGGTCAAAAGAGGAAATTACCAGCAAAGAGTTTATTTCAGAGATGGGGATGTAGTTTATTCTGAAAAGACCCCGGTATCTCCAGGGGGGCGGCAATCTCAAAAAACAAAAATCAAAACTAATGATGACAACAACTTGACAATAAGGAAAACCAACACGTTGCTAAGAAAATGAAAAAGTAGGAAAGTCCTTCTTTTCGTGGTTTCTTGCAACCTGAAACAAAACGAAACTTTTTTCAAATTTGTCTGATAGATTTTCTTTGAAAACTGGCGTGCACAAACAAGGATGGCTTATGGCACAATATCTTTAAAAGATCTGACCTTATTTTGATGCTAGAAGGTTAAATAGTATTCATTGTATTTTCGTTTTATTTTAATTTGGATTATCAAGGTGTAGAAAAAGAGGCCCAAGTATCTAATTTCTATCATCATCAGATGAACCTAATCCACCAAACAGTTCCCTTTTTTTTTTTCACCCCCGGCCGACAGTTTGGCTGTGACCTCGTTATCCAAGGGAAACGAAGGAGGTGGTGTTCACTCCTGTCTTCTGTCATGTTTTCAAGACAAGATCATCCAATGTGAAGCTCACCTAGTTCAAGGACCTACAGCACACTATTGCCCTAACCACAACACGGTAGGAAGAAACTTTTGGAAGCGCTTGACAGCAGAAGACTTCAGAGTAAGAACACACACATCCTACCCTCAGGCAAAAATTTTAGCGCTGAACTCCTTAAAATCTGAGGGAGAAAGGGACGCATCAAGATTCTCCCAGATTCTCCTCTGCTGATTTCTGTCACTGGCGCTGAGGATGGGTGGGCGTTTCAAGGCGTTGCCCTCTTGTCAGACGGATGTGCTACCCACAGGACATGGTAATGGACCCCTATGCTGAGGTGAGAACTTTCAATCTTAGGAAGTTCGTTTTTGTTTCTCCATAACAGGTTCAGCCTGAACTCTTTTCAGGTGTCATTGCTATTGCCTTTAGTATTCTGATCCTCTTCTAACGAATGACCACGACGAGAGCAGGTTCATGACATCATGGGCTGACAAGCGTACACTCCCCTTGCCCCTTCTCTAGGGCGAGGACTTTGGCTGAGAAGCCTGATTCCCCCAACCTGCTGCTCAGACTGGCATACCTCAGCCGTCTTACAGATGTGAGCGTGCTCTGTTCTGCCTTCGTAAGGCACTAGGAATTCAACCACTAACGAACTGAAGCGCACTCAGGAAAGCTCAGACCTCAAACGTCGAACTTAATTCGATCCAACTCCAGCTAAATTTATCCTCGATACTTTCCAACATTTCCCAACGATCACGCATACTTCCAAACGGTTTCTGGATGTAACCAGCTGCACTTCAGATGCAGCTGCTGGTTCGCTACTATTGAGTGAATCTCTCTCTCTCTCTCTCTCTCTCTCTCTCTCAAACACACACACACACACACACACACACACACACACACACATATATATATATATATATATATATATATATATAGTCAAGTCAAGTAAACTTTATTATCTCAATTTGAGAAATTAATTTGTGGTCACACACATTCACAGCAAATAAACAATAATTTAGCCACATTACCCATTTTCTCACATATGACATACATTCATATAGAGAGAATTTGGATTTCAATTAAACATCTTCTCGGTTCATGAAATCAATGGACAGGGGAATAAACTTTGTTTAAATCTGACACTTCTGCATTTAATCGATCGATATCTTCGTCCTGACTGAAGAAGGTCATACTGATTTGCAAGAACGTGGGTCTGGTCACACGTAATCTTCTTCGCTTTACAAACAACACGGCACCTGTATAGCTCACTCAGACTTTTTTTTGTCTCTCACCAACGATTTTTTCCTCCCACGTTCACCACTTTCTCAAGCACATTTCTGCTCTTCACAGTCAACCTACCATACCAACACATAAATGAGAAAGTTAGAACAGATTCCAAGAAGCATGAATAAAATGTCCGAAGAATGTCAGTATTCACATGAAATGACCGCAGCTTGCGAAGACAATATAATCTGGTTTGACATTTTTTGTGGACATACTCAACATGGGATTTAAAATTCAGCTTATTATCTATAAAAGTTCCTAATATTTGTATGATTCAACACGTTCTACTTCAGCACCTTTGATAAAAAGTGGTGGTACAGCTTTGGATTCTTTCTAAAATCAATCAACATTTCTTTCGTTTTTGTACATTCAGATCAAGATAGTTATGATCGCACCAGTCAACAAATCTTTGAACCTCCTTGAAGTAAACAGAATCAGAGTTGGAAAGATCCACAAGTGCTGAGTCATCTGAAATATTTAATGTACAAAGTTGAATCACTTACTGAACAATCATTTGTGTACAGAGTAAAAAGCACTGGTGATAAAACAGTACCCTGGGGTGCGCCAGTTGAAATGACTCTGGAAGACGAAACAACACTTTGATATCGAACAGACTGTGTCCTCTGTGTAAGAAAATCAATTATCCAAAGAATGAGCTTGTTACCCACATTTATGTTAATGAGTTTCTTTGCCATCAGATGTGGTTGTATGGTGTTGAATGCTGATGAGAAATCAATAAAGAGAATGCGTACAAAGGAGGCAGGTTTTTCGAGGTGTGAAAAAGCATGATGGAGAAGTGTGAGTGTGGCATCATCTGTTGATCTGTTCTGTTGGTATGCGAACTGAAACGGGTCTTGGTACTGTGTAGTATCTTTTAAAACATAACCGAGGACAATTCTTTCAAGACATTTCATTGCAACAGATGTGAGGGCAACTGGTCGGTAATCATTTAAACAGCTTGGGTTGCGCGTTTTTTTGGGAACAGGACATACAGTGGCATTTTCCCATAAAACAGGAATTATATATATATATATATATATATATATATATATATATATATATATATATATATATATATATATATATATACAGGATCCTGAGGAGAGCCAGCGCTCGAAACAGATCTGTTGATTTTTAAAACTTCCTTTTACTATCCTATTTTTAAACAGATGTTGCTCCCCAAGGGGTTGAGCACTTTTAAAAATTTTATTAGGCATTTTAGTGGCATTCTTGAGAGATATATATATATATATATATATATATATATATATATATATATATATATATATATATATATATATACTGAGGAGAGCCAGCGCTCGAAAGAGATCTGTTGATTTTAAAACTTCCTTTTACTATCCTATTTTTAACACACACACACACACACACACACACACACACACACACACACACATATATATATATACACACACACACACACACACACACACACACACACACACACACACACACACACACATAAGCTCTCTCTCTCTCTCTCTCTCTCTCTCTCTCTCTCTCTCTCTCTCTCTCTCTCTCTCTCTCTCTCTCTCTCGGGTGTGTGAGCAGCATTCAGGAGTGCTACACGTCTATTAATTAGCTCTGTGTTTGTTTGTTTAATTGCACCGGATCTGGAAAGTGTTTCGACTGTATTTGTGGGAAGTACCTACATGAAGCATCATGCCTTCATCACAGCTCGAGTTTAGGGCAAGATGTGGGTGTTTTCTGTCGGTATTCCTCTCATTTATGGCCAAGAGAGTGGGAAAAATAGCATCGCCATGCGCGTGAAGACATTGACACTGAAAACGGCGGTAGACGGTGTAACGGTAGGCTGCCTCCTCACGCTTTTATTTCTGGGGCAGTTTATTGCTCCAGTGTGGCGACGTGGAACAAAATCCTGGGCCACGTAAGGACAGCTACCGCCAGACCTGCCTGAGCTCTGACAGGAGGGTCAGTACTGAGAAAGCAGCAAATTCCTCGGCCAGCAAGCCAACAACCTCCAAGCCTACTGAATCACCCACCCTCATGGATGTCGTGTCTATGCTGCAGGATCTGAACAGCAAAGTGGACAATATTAAAGATGACATTAAGGACATTCGTGACGGTTTTGCTGGGTTACAAGAAGAGGTTCAGTTCCTGAAAGGAGAAGTGGCTGATCTTCGTCGAGAAAATGAAACTTTGAAAAAGAGGATGATGGACACAGAACGTAAAGTCGATGATTTAGAAGGACGCTCCAAGCGAAACAACTTAATTTTTTACGGTCTTCCGCGTAAGCCAAACGAGACACCGGCTGAATGTGAAGGTATCGTCAGCGACCTGCTAGTGGACAAACTGCAGCTGACTGGAGATGTTCAGTTCGACCGGGTCCATCGCTTGAACGGCAAATCCAACTCGCCCGTCATCGCGTGCTGCACATTCTTCAGAGACAAAGAGAAAATTCCAAAGGCCAAGCGTAATCTGAAGGGAAGTGAGGTGTTCGTTGGCGAGGACTTCTCTCTACGTGTAAGAGACATAAGAAAACAACTGTTCCCGCATCTAAAGAAGGCCAGAGAGGAGGGCAAGCGAGCGACTATGGTCTTCGATCACCTCCTTATTGAGGGGAAAAAGTACTTCTGGGAGAGGGGGGAGCTCTTACAGAGTCAAGATAGGGGGGAGGCCAGCCCAGCTCGACACCGGTGTCATCCTACAGATTTGCACGTGCTAGCTGTGCAGAACGCCAAAAGGCCGGGTGCGATGGCAGTGGTGTGCGGAAACTGTGTTGTGAACCGGTTGACGTTGACGTTGTAAATACTGAGCGCGCAAAGGTGAGGTGGGGGTCATTTGTAAATATGGAGGAAGAATTTATGTTGAATTGTATTGATCAAAATGTTCTAGTTGATATGAATATGACTGATTGTGTTAATGCAGGCGAATCGACCTTCTTATGTTCTGAAACTGATAACTGGATATGTGTGGTGAAAACAGAGTTGAAGACATTTACCGATCGATATCACGTGACACACAGACCGACGGTGGAAGTTGTAGAGGGGGGCATCTCAAAAGGAAATCGTTTAACTCTGAAAGAGAGAACAGGGGTGGTAACGATGTGTCTGGTGAACGAGTGGAGAGAACACACTGAGGGGTGAAAGGAAAGATGTCAGTGAGAATGAAAGTGCGTTACACTGTGATGGCTGTGAAAATGATAAAGATTGTGATGTGCCCTTCTCCTTTTTGCACTGGAATGTAAATGGACTCTTGTCTAAATTCAGTGATACAGACTTTACTCCCCCTATTTGTTGAAATTTGATTTCATATGTCTTGTCGAAACCTTCGTAGAGGATTCCGAAACTTAGTATTTCCAGGCTATACTATTTTCTGTAAACCAGCAGTTAAGTTTTCAAAACAAGGAAGATATTCTGGTGGAGTTATATGTCTCATTAAAACTGAACTTACACCTTATGTCCATGAAATCAAGACAGACTCTCCAAATATTCTTTTATTTTTAGTTGATAAGGGTGTTTTTGGCTTTATGGAAGATGTATTATATGTATGTACATATGTTCCACCAGAGGGTTCGCCATATTACACTTACTTTGATGTTGAAAATGGTATTAGTGAGCTTGAAGAATGTCTTTTTGATTCTCTACTTGAGTTTGAGGATGTGCATGTAATTCTGTCAGGCGATTTGAATAGTAGGACTTCTGACATTTTTCCACATATCTTTGATGAAAATGATGTTTATGATCACCTTGTTTATGATTGTTCTATTTCTGCTAAAGGCATGAGAAAGTCTGCAGACAATGGTATGAATAATTATGGAAAATATTTGTTAAATATGTGCACAACCTTTGGACTGTGGATTCTAAATGGCACATGTAATGGGGATGCTGACGGCAACTATACGTTCATATCAGAAGCAGGATGTAGCGTTAATGATTACTTTCTTCTGTCTAAGGAATTGTTTTTCGGTTTCGCGTCTTCATGTGAAATGGTGATCTCAGAGAGAATAGAATCAGATCATTTGCCAATCGAATTGAATTTTAGATTTTCTGAAAGAAAAACCAGATCGCAAGTAAATCCCACAGAAACAGACCAAGTCATTGAAAAGTTTGTGTGGAACAATGATTTAAGGTCAGTCTATACTCAGAAAATGACATCAGAAGAAACACGGTTGGTACTTGATCGTGCCACAAAGTTAATTGATCATGATTTCAATGGTGCTTTGCATCTGTTTAATGACTGGATTAAAAAGCAAGCAAGTTGTATGAAAAAGAGAATTAATCTAGCAAAGTATGACAAAAACAGTGATTGGTATGATAAAGAATGTAGGTTAAGCAAAGTTAAGGCAAAAGGGCTGCTTGCGATTCTTAGAAAAACGAGAAGGAAAGAAGACCGTGATGCCTACTGCATAGCAAGAAGAGAATACAAACATCTGATAAAGAGAAAAGAAAAACAGTATAACGATATGTTGTTAGACAGACTTATTTCATCAGTGAACAATCAGAGAGAATTTTGGGAAACTGTGCGTAAAATATCCTTTAAAAGAAAACGTGTTCAAAATAGTCTAACAGTCGATGACTGGTTCAAACATTTTAAAGATTTACTTGAATTAGAAATAACAACAGATGTTATTAATTCATATGGAAATGGTAATGACATCGATGAGGAGGAAATTAGTTCTATAAACCGTCCAATAACAAATGAAGAAGTTCTGCTAGCTGTGAATAGGTTAAAAAAATGGAAAAGCTGCCGGACCGGATGAAATTATTGGTGAGTTGTTGAAGTATGGTGGGGACCGAGTTGTTGACTTTTTTGTAAAGCTTTTTAATACGTTGTTTGTTTAAAGGCGTGTTCCCGGACAACTGGACCAACTCTATAGTGCAGCCCTTGTTTAAGAAGGGTGACGTTAACGATCCAAACAATTACAGAGGCATTTCACTGTGTGATACGAGCAGTAAAATTTTACAGCACAATTATTAATAGCAGACTGCAAGAATGGATAAAAGAATATAATCTGACTGGTGAACATCAAGCAGGATTTAAGAAAGGTTACTCTACAGTTGATCACACATGTTTACATTATTGGCACTCGTTCAAAAACAGTTTTGTTTCAATCGTAAATTATATGTAGCCTTCATTGATTTTGAAAAAGCTTTCGACTCTGTTGAAAGGAACTTATTATGGCCCATAATATTGAAAAATGGCATCAAAGGCAAGATATTTAGGTGTATTCGTAGTATGTTTGACAATGTCAAAGCCAGAATTAAATGCGGATGTAGTGTGACTGATTACATCAACTGCACCCGTGGAGTGAAACAAGGAGATGCCTGCAGTCCTGTCTTGTTTTCTTTATTCATAAATGAACTAGCATTAGAGGTGATAAGGAGAGGGAGACATGGTGCAATGTTTACGTCTGACTATTTTGAATTATTCATATTACTTCTGGCAGATGATGTGGCCTTACTCTCAGAGACTGCCACTGGCTTACAAACACAGATTAACAGTCTTCAACGTGCAGCTGCAGCTTTGCAGCTGAAGGTCAATATGAATAAAAGCAACATAGTGGTATTCAGAAAAGGGGGGTATTTAGCTGCCAGAGAAAGGTGAAAGGTGGACCTACAACGGGATGTGTTATGCCTGTTGTGAATGTTTACAAATACCTAGGAATTTATTTTTCAACAAAGTTAAGTTTTGTTGCTGCATGTCGTGATCTCAGTAGCAGAGCAAAAACGCGTTATTGTGTATTTTACAAAAGTTATTTAAGCTAAGTGTTCTTCTCCTTCTTCTTTTTTTAAAGTTATTTGACTCACAAGTTCAGTCTGTTGTTCAGTATGGTGCAGAGTTATGGGGCCTTGACAATGCAGCACTCCATTGCGAAAAGGTGCATTTATTTGCTATAAAGAGATTCTTGGGAGTAGAAATGAGAACACCTAATGACATGGTATACGGAGAAACAAATCGATATCCTATTTACATAAATTCAGCTGTAAAGTGTGTTAGGTATTGGCTAAAGCTGACGAGGATGGACGAATGTAGACTACCTTTTAAGGCCTATAGAATGCTTTTTGATTTAGATTTGCGTGACAAGAAAAACTGGGCTTCAAATGTTCGCTGTAAATTGTATACGTTTGGATTCGGATATGTATGACTCAATCAATGAGTAGAAGGGATAAGCGAGTTTCTGCAAACGTTCAGGGAAAGGTTAATTTTGTGCAGATGGCAGGACTGGAATAGCCATATCAATAACAGTGACAGGTTTAACGTTTACAGAACCTTCTGTACTATTCCGGATGCTAAAACATATTTATTACTCAATTTGGACAGATATTTGAGGCATGTACTGATAAGATTTAGGCTTGGTATTCTGAAATCGAGGTACATCGTAATCGTCATAGACAACACAGTGAAGGTGACTTACTATGTCCACTTTGTCAAAGAAAGAAAGAAGATGAGGTACATTTTTGTTCTATGTTGTCCTATATTTTAAACGACTTAAGAGCACAATACATACCGTTGAAATATTATAAGGTACCAAATCAGTTCAAATTAGCGTTGCTTATGGCATGTGTACATGAAAAAACGATCAGAAATTTGTCAATCTATCTTTACAAGGCTTTGAAATTGCGTTCTATTCTCATCTCTTGAAATTATTGCAAAGTGTATTACGAATGATGTCAATGATTTCTAAATGCCAGATTGGACATTTGTTTGTATATACACCCCTTCATGAGGGGCAATGGCCTAAACATGATTAAACTTTCCGTTTCCGTTTTCCGTCTCTCTCTCTCTCTCTCTCTCTCTCTCTCTCTCTCTCTCTCTCTCTGTTTTAACACACATGCACGTGTGTGTGTGTGTGTGTGTGTGTGTGTGTGTGTGTGTGTGTGTGTGTGTGTGTGCGTGCGTGCGTGCGTGCGTGCGTGCGTGCGTGTGTGGCCGTGCTCGAGCGTGCGCGTGCTTCTGTACCTGTGTGTGGCAGGCTCGGAAAGAGAAAAGAGACAGACAGACAGCGAAAATCTCCTAATCTCATACTGTCGAGAATTAAATGCAAAATAAATAAATGGTTGAGGAGGAAATTAATTCTTGCGTCATGAAAATATTTAGGATGAACAAATAGTCCTTGAATCGCTGAGACAGCGACAGACATTGTCATCAAACATGCAGACAAGGGTGGCGGAGTGGTGGTCTGGGACAAACAGCTGTATGTAAAAGAAGCACACAGACAACTGTTGGAAACATATTTCTATACACCGCTCACAGCATCACCTGTATCTCAACACCTGAAACTCATTTCAACCACAGTTAAGCAAGAGAAGACAGCCAAACTCCTCATAATGACGGACGGACATTAACCTTCATCCCCTTTCTACCTGCTCCCTAAAACCAATACACCCGGCAGACCCTTTGTATCTGCATGCAGCTGCCCCACAGAACACAGTTCACACTACTTAGACTCCCTCCTCCATCCCACAGATATACCTCAAAGACACAACCCATATACTCAACATGATCAATTCATACAACATAGACTCCTCTTTTCAACCCAGCCTCCTCTTTACACTTGATGTTTTCTCTCTTTACGCTTCCATCCCTCACGCTCGTGGACTGAAGGCCCTCACATTATTTCTTAACAAACAACCCCCTAATCAACAACACCCTCCTACAGCTACACTAGTCCGACATCCAGAATTAGTCCTCACCCTTAACACCTTTGAATCTAACAACCATCCCTTCCCACAAATCAGTGTGTTGCTATGGGAACTAAAATGGGACCATCCTATGCTTGCCTCTTATGAGACACCTAGAACACACCGCCTACTATTCTCTTGTACAGGCCCAGCTCCAGAGCTCTACAAAAGATACATGGATGATAGACTGGGAGCCACATCCATGCCAGAACATGACCTCTGCAATTTCCTCAACTTTGCTCAGACCTTCCACCCATCCATCAACTTGACCGCCACCATACCACAGTCGGTTAACTTCTTGGATATCACCATCTCCCTCAAAGATGGACTGCTCAAAACCTCACTTTTTTACAAACCCACTGATGCGCACTCATACACAGACTACATCTCTTCCCACCACCCATGTACTAAAGACAGCATTCCGTCTTCTCAATTCCTTCACCTATGCAGACTCTGCTCCAATAAAGAAGATTTCACTGTATAAGCAGCCAAAATGAGTTTTTTCACCAACCGTGGCTACCCCAGTGCTGTCATTAATGATGCTCTCTGCTGCACCATAACTGTAACCAGAACATCTGCTCTGAAAACCCAGCCTCCCAAAGAGACAGACTCATCCATTGCCTGCCTCCTCTTCCATCTTCACAGTCTGCCCATCTGCAGGATCCTGAAGTCTAACTGTCACATAGTAGTAAAATCAGGAACTGCCTTTTAGACCAAACTGATGTTCACTTTCAAATGTGAAAAAACCTAAAAGACCTACTGGTGCGCTCTAAACAGAACAAAATCTCCACACCTACGCCACCACGTACTTTCCCCTGCTCAAAACCCAACTGCAAAATCTGCCCTCTCACTAAACCAGGTACCATCCTATAGGGCCACAAAGGCTCATTCACTATTAAACGCACATTCTCCTGTCAGAGGCACAATATTATTTACGCCATCCACTGCAACTTATGTGGTAAGATTTATGTAGATGAGACAACTCGCACACTTGAGACGCACATCTTTGAAAAGCTGGCCGACATCCGCCACAACTGGACCAAACCAGTCGCTCTACACTTCAGTCATGCCCAGCACAACATCAACCATGTCAAAACCCTGGCATTTTGGTAATTACAGAGTGACAAGCTGCGCGCCTTATGTAGGAATCTCATCTTATTGCCAGACTTGGAACCCCCCCCCCCCCCCCCCCCCCCCCCAACCCTCGTGGCATCAACATCCAAAAAGTAGCATGTGCCATTCTATCTCTGCAACACCAGTCCGCAATATCCTCCACCAGCGCACACGCATACTACCATTCCTCCCACTATTTGCCTCAGACATAACTACAGCCATCTTTCCTTTCCCTCTCCCTACACTGAGTCTTCCCATTTGCTACATCAGTCTACTCACTTTCTTCCTTCCATCTCCCCTTACCTTTGTGTGTGTGTGTGTGTGTGTGTGTGTGTGCGCGTGCGTGCGCGCGCGCGCGCGCGTTCCATTTGTACTGTTAGCTTTTGACTTATTGATCATTTCCGTCCCTGTCACTTGCGGCACTGTCAGCACGACGTAGTTCCTTTATTAAACTTTAAGTTAGAGTCGCGTCCTGTATGAGCCCATGTGTTGTACTGTCGAGTACCTCTGCTTGTTTACCTGACTGTCAGTAAACACTTGTCACATGAGGCGCACTTCCGCTGAGCTCGCCTTGTGCACAGAATCCGTGCGTCACAACAAGGATGCCTGTTGTGTCGTTTAACCCTACTTAGTGCCAAGACTTTACCTCGTGAATGTATCCCTCCCTAATCATGCACACAAATACTCTTACACGCACAGTGCAACTAACCTTGCAGGCACTGGAAAGGCGTGTGAGTGTTGTCAGCCTGTAGACCTGGTCCGGAAAGGCTCAAGGTGCCTGCCACGTCGGAGGGTCAGCAAGCAGAGAGTCAGGGAAAGGCGTAGAGGGTTGTTGCCACGTCCGGCCCACGCTCAGGGTAACAGTAGAAGCGGGAAGTCTCTCGTCTCTGGTACAGGAGTAGGGACGTAAAGGCCAGGCGTCCCCAAAGGTGAAGTGTAGAAGCCGGCTGTCTTGTGGAGGTACGGCTGTAGAGTGTGTTTGAAGTGACTTGTGGTGATGTCTTTCTTTCGGAGGTCGGACTTCGTCTGCGGGGTTTGTCATGCCCCGTCGTCTGTGGGCGAGTGAGTAGTTTTCAAGCGAGGCGTACTTCCTGTTGCGACTATGAACCGAGAGCTTATGCGCACTGTACCTGTGCGTCACGCAATAATGTTAAGCAAAGAAACATGAAACTGGCTTCATTCAATATTTTTCCGGGCCTTCTCTGTTTACGCCTTTCATGTATGTTATACATAAGATGAAGCTTTACTGGCACACTGTTCTCTCTCTCTCTCTCTCTCTCTCTCTCTCTCTCTCTCTCTCTCTCTCTCCCAGCCTAAAGACAGCAACCTTCAGACTTCATTTCTCAGCCCTTTTCAATCCAGTTCGTCGAACTCTTCTTTATTATTGCCTACACCTCCCCCGGCTCCGTCCTGTCAACAATGGCCGCCCACAGCGTCTACCCAGCGCGCCGGCATCCAGCCGTCCTCTTCACACCGGCGGTGACACGGAAGAGGCAACTACCCCTCCACAGATTTATGCCACAGACTTTGTTGTCAATCAAAGTTCATATAACGTAAGGTCATGTTGTGCAGTTGTAGTTATATTCATCCACAGAATACTCTTAGCTCTATGTGAAAAACAGTGATATTGAAAGATTGATGTCCCCATAGCCTATCGGCCGTTGGGGCATCCAGCTGTCGGAGGTTCACCTTGTTCAGTCCACGACATGATGAGAGGCCAGGCCACTCCCTCTCCTTCCGTCGCCTTAGCGCTCCCCCCCCCCCCCCCCCCCCCCCCGCCTCCTCCCTGAACTGGATCCGGTCTCCATGTTACTGCTGGACAGGACACATGGTTTTGCTGGATGGGACACATGGTTTTGCTGGATGGGACACATGGTTTTGCTGGATAGGACACATGTTTTTGCTGGATAGGACACATGGTTTTGCTAGTTAGGACACATGGTTTTGCTGGATAGGACACATGGTTTTGCTGGATAGGACACTCATATGGTTATGCTGGATAAGACACAACTGGTTTTGCTGGATACACATCTGGTTATGCTGGATAGGACACATATGGTTATGCTGGATAGGACACATATGGTTATGCTGGATAGGACACGTATTATGGTTATGCTGCAGAGGACTCATATGGTTATGCTGGATAGGATACATCTGGTTATGCTGGATAGGACACATATGGTTATGCTGGATAGGATACATGTGGTTATGCTGGATAGGACACATGTGGTTATGCTGCAGAGGACTCATATGGTTATGCTGGATAGGATACATCTGGTTATGCTGGATAGGACACATATGGTTATGCTGGATAGGACACATATGGTTATGCTGGATAGGACACATATGGTTATGCTGGATAGGATACGTAATTATGGTTATGCTGGATAGGACACATATGGTTATGCTGGATAGGACACATATGGTTGTGCTGGATAGGACACATATGGTTTTCAGACCGGAAAAAAATGCATCCCACGTGTGGCTGGAACTCACGCCATCAGCTGTGCAGGCAAACACGTTTACTATTCCACTAGGGAAAAAAGAAAAGAGTGCAACACTTATCATGAAGGATTGCTCTTTGTCCCTACATCAAGATCTTGGTTGATAATGTGGGTCCTGTCCTTCACACTGAAATGAGAAGCGGAAAGCTTGTTCGCTGCTTTGGTTATTAAGCGTGTATAAGAACGCACCACAGAACAGTTGCACCGGTCGACGGCATTCGTTTTCAGAACCAAATTTGCAAGCCAAACGGAGTGGTTGTTGTTGTTGTTGTTGTTGTCGTCGTCGTCGTCGTCGTACCCTGGCTAAAAGACTCCAGGGATCATCCGAACAGCCAAAGTACTTGAACACTACGGTACAGATGCATCAGCTGGGGATGAGAACATTACGTGTGTGACCGTTTTTTGATTACCCCGCCACGTGGACAGCCACTCTCCGACTTCGGAGGATTTTGGAGACTGATAATGTTATGGTAGGAGCTTGTCACAACTGAAGACAATCCCCGCATAACTATGCAGAGCATAACCACATTTTAATGTAGCCTTGGTGTTCTAGCCTATGTCAATCAGCACAGACTGGTTATAAGGTACAGCATGCTGACCCGCGGTCTCTGAGAAAAGCAACCCAACTTTTGTATAGGAAATGCTGATGAACCGCTTGAGCGCGGCGGTGTGCACCACAGACAGTGGCTGGGAGATCGTGGGTTTCAAATCCGTCCCTTCCACACGGACACCTAGATAGATAGGTCTGTACAGACTTCTAGAGTGTGAGATGGGAAGAACCGGAACCACACGTGGCCTTCGAGATGTTGATGGCCACACACACTCGTAGGGCCAGCGTCTGACGTCACAGTCGTGACGTCACAGCCGGGGGTGAGGGCCACCAGATGCAGGCTGGCAAGTGGTCTGAAGCGCGACAGTCAGAGTTTTCACTGACTTCCAGATAGAAAGTTTTCGCCGAAAGTGTAAGTAGGCGTCACTTAATGCTAATTATCATGAACTCTCTCTCTCTCTCTCTCTCTCTCTCTCTCTCTCTCTCTCTCCTCTCTCTCTCTCTCTCTCTCTCTCTGTGTGTGTGTGTGTGTGTGTGTGTGGGTGTGTGTGTGTGTGTGTGTGTGTGTGAGTGAGTGTGCGCGTAAGCATGCTTTGTGTGTGTGTGTGTGTGTGTGTGTGTGTGTGTGTGTGTGTGTGTAAGCATGCATAGTATATATGCGCGCGCGCGCGCGCGCGCATGTGTGTGTGTGTGTGTGTGTGTGTGTGTGTGTGTGTGTGTGTGTGTGTGTGTGTTTTCTTTTAGTTAGTACACCCATGGGTTAATCTGACAATAAGTTGGTTTCAATCACTGTTTTCCTTATGTCTCTCTCGCTCACTCTGTCTGTCTGTCTGTCTGTCTGTCTCTCCTCTCTCTCTCTCTCTCTCTCTCTCTCTCTCTCTCTCTCTCTCTCTCTCTCTCTCTCTCTCTCTCCTCTCTCTCTCTCTCCTCTCTGTGTGTGTGTGTGTGTGTGTGTGTGTGTGTGTGTGTGTCCATGTGCATATGGTATATATCAATTGATTAATGAGAAAGTTTATTAACCAGATCAGTTTGCGAGCATTACAACTAACTGTCACTTTGCTAATAATCATATTGGTATTACTGATGTTAGTCTGACTGCATCACAGTAAATGTATGAAGACTCTGTAGTCACGTTCAACTATATTCCTAACTAAGTTTGCCGGATATGAAAACGATTTGTCAGTTTGAAATAGAACATGCCGTGCGCCATTCTCTACTTGTAAACTCACTGCCCGCCCCAGGCTGTGACATCAAGTGAGTGTGTGCCTGGCCATTTTTGTTTTCGGAGGCCACGGACCACACGAGCGAGGTTCATCTTTTCAATGGGCGCATCTCTGAAAGTCTTGCCAAAATGTCTTCAGTGGCTAACACTGCAGGGTATTTGTGTTGATCGAGCCTGGCTGTTTCGGGGTCACAGATACCCAGCGTCATCATGTAGCCGTTGAATGGAACTCAACAGCATCACCTTCATCATCCTCGTCCTCGCCGTTCTTAAAACAGGACTCAAATTCTGTGACCCTTCATGCCCCGCTCTTGAGGAGATCACACGTGCGACGAATTCATGTCCGACACTTCGTTGTTGGCAGTACTAATACAACGGTGCCTGGATGAACGCCATTGCACTCCCCTTCCCTTCAGTCACGTGGATGCTGCATCGAAATAAGAAGTGTGGTCAGAAAGGTTGGTGCTCTGCTTATGGCGGATTAAAACCAGACATCTCTTGAACACAACCGAGCTGACTTGGCAGTAGTGCAGTGTCTCCTTTGGTCAGTAGCCCTATGGCGACATGATAATGATAGCTCCCTGGACCCCGGGCGCCGGGACTGTGATAGAAGGAAGGGGGAAGTGGCAGTGTAGAAATGAGCCGGACTGCCTGGTGTGGGGAATAGTATCACAGAGGGGGGGGGGCACGGAAAATGGGACACCTGATCCCTGTTACCCTGTCTGAATACAACCACGAACTGCAGTAATGAATATGATGCCTGTTACCAGAGACGTAAATCTGATTCAACAGCGTACACAGTTCCTGGAATTGTACAATGTAAACCTGATTCAACAGTGTATACAGTTTCTGGAATTATAAGATGTAAACCTGATTCAACAGTGTATACAGTTACTGGGAATTGTAAGATGGAAAACTGATTCAACAGTGTATACAGTTTCTGGAATGGTAAGATGGAAACCTGATTCAACAGTGTTTACAGTGTCTGGAATAGTAATAGTAAGTTGTGAACCTGATTCAACAGTGCTTTTAGTGTCTGGAATAGAAATAGTTAGTTGTAAACCTGATTCAGCAGTGTACACAGTGTCTGGAATAGTAAGACGTAAACCTGATTCAAAAGTATTTAGCGTGTTTGGAATAGTAAGATGTAAACGTGATTCAACAGTGTTTACAGTGTCTGGAATAGTAATATGTAAAACTGATTCAAAAGTGTTTTAAAGTGTCTGGAATGGTAAGATGTAAAGCTGATTCAAAAGTGTATAGTGTCTGGAATAGTGGGATGTAAATCTGATTCAACAGTGTATACAGTGCCTGGAATAGTAAGATGTAAAGCTGATTCAACAGCATATACAGTGTCTGGAATAGTAAAATGTAAACTTGATTTAAAAGTGTATAAAGTGTCTGGAATAATAAGATGTAAACGTGATTCAAAAGTGTATAAAGTGTCTGGAATAGTAAGATGTAAACCTGATTCAAAGTGTATAAAGTGTCTGGAATAGTAAAATGTAAACTTGATTTAAAAGTGTATAAAGTGTCTGGAATAGTAAGATGCATATCTGATTCAAAAGTGTATCAAGTCTCTGGAATAGTAAGATGTAAACCTGATTCAAAAGTGATACAGTGTCTGGAATGGTAAGATGTAAACCTGATTCAAAAGTGTGCGCAATTTCTGGAATAATGTCAAAGATATGAACTCGATTCAAAAGTCAAATATGCCAAGGTGATTCAAAAGCATATATGATTTCTGCAATCGTGTCGAAGATGTGAACTTGATTAAAAAATGTCGACAATGTCAGGAATAGCGTCAAAGATGTCAACTTCATTCAAAATGTAATGGTGATGTGGAGATGGTTTGATGTCTGTCTGTCTGTCTTTTCTGTCTGTCTGTCTGTCTGTCTGTCTGTCTCTGTCTCTCTCTCTCTCTCTCTCTCTCTCTCTCTGAAATGGAAGTTGAATTATAAAGCAATTTTCTTGTTTAAGATAATGTCCAATTACGCCCCACCAACTCTAAAAATAAATTTAAAACGAGCCTGTTTCACAATGTCAACAAGATTAAGGTACCCCTACCACGGATTGATGAATTGATCTTTGTAAATCTCGTTAGCTTCACACTGAGGTGACTGAGGACGGAAACTGAAAGACACGTTTTAAAGAGTTTAAAGTAACTCCACAGTTAACATGGAGAAACAAATAACAAGACAAAACACGACGCATTTCGACTTCTCGTGTCTTCGTCAAGCAAGAGAAACAACATTCAGGTCTATAAAAAGGAAGACGAGCAATCACTTATCCTCAAATTCGGCGCAGGATGGGCGGTTTTTTACTTATCAATTTTGTTGTTGGTGTTGTTGTTGTTGTTGTGTTTTTGTTTTCGTGCTCCTTCATCTCCCCTTCTCTCTATCTTCCATCGGCATTCTCTTCAACTTTTTATTGA
>JADBJO010001844.1:275402-287902 GCA_016801955.1 Conus betulinus
ACTATTTAGCAAATGTTTTTAAAGCTACTAGGTACTACCAGATGAAACTGTAGGGTGTTAAGAAGTCGTGTGTGTGTGTGTGTGTGTGTGTGTGTGTGTGTGTGTGTGTGTGTGAAAAAGTTCTTAATGTGATTCATATCTCCTGTATTAGCCTCTAACAGCAAAATAGCCCGTGCGAGTTAAAGCTGGTTTGGCGCAAGACGGTCACAGAGAAGAGTTGCACACACCTTTGCACTGTATTTTGTGCGTTTATTTGTATATTGGCTTGACTGACAGACACAAAATTAAAGTTAACTGAAATTGCGTTGACTAACGGGTTTATGTGTAGACGAATATAGGAATACTCTGGGAGAGACAAAAAGAACGTGGCAAGTAAATGTACAGAGAGCAAAAAATGGTTGCCAGCAGCCAGTGACAAATAGGGAATAACAGAGACAACCGACTGGCTCAGTACAGGTTTCTTTACGATAAAGTTAACTGGGACGTTATATAGCTGAGTGAGTGAAGAAAAGTTACTTCGATCGATGGGAGAACGTTTGCTATGGACCAGATTGCAAACGCGCGTGCGCGCGCGCGCGTGCATGCGTGCATGCATGCGTGCGCGGCCCGCGCGCGCGCGCATATGTGTGTGTGTGTGTGTGTGTGCGCGCGCGCGCGCGCGCGCGAGCGAAAATGTGCGCGTGATTATGTGTTCATGGTCAAATACACCGACAATCTGACGATGATGGTACTGCAAATCAATGAATAGCGACTGAGAAAAAGTTTTTTTCTTTGTGGATAGACAATGAGAAATTTCTCTTTCCGCGTAAGTTTTTCTTTGTGAATATTGCTCGTTCTTTTGGTTCCTAATGCATTCTGTGTTGTCATTGGATAAATGCTATTTTATACAAACCTGTTCTGCTCAGATCGTGTTGTCACTACCTATGTTTTGAAGGCCAGATATACACCAGACTATTCCCTGATTTGTGCGGCGCAATTGATGTCGCTAATGTTTGCCTGCTAGCATTCTATCACCAACGTTATGGGTGATGTGTGCGTGGATTCTGAGGTCTGGAAGTGGTTTAAATCCTCCAGCTAATGCCGTATAACACTCTGTTGCCCGTTCAGTCACAGCGAACTTTAGCACAAAGTAAGGGTCCTGTTGATTCGGATATGGAGGGGTCTGGATACAACGTTGTTGTAAAGTTGAACTCACCATTTCTCACAAATTGTGAGGGATATTTTCTTTTACCCTGAGCTCAGTTGAAAAAAAAAATCCAGGATAGCCCCCCCACCCCCACCCCCACCCATTTTTTTTCTTCACTTTAAGATTAAAAAACTCAAGCGACCTTCAAACACGTAATGCATGCGTACATAAACATTCACTGATGATACAGTCATTGACGAAAGATTTTGTGATGATAAAGGATGAAGACTGACTCAAATGCCTGATGATGAAGGGGAAAGTCACGTGATCCCCCAAAGAAAACTAAGAGGGCATTTTAAATCGTTATCAAATCATCAACACAGTCATATAATTAGCATAGTTCTTATTTCAATTGTTGTTGTTACTCCTGTTGCCATTGATATGATGACGAATTGAAGCTCTAGAACCTGCAGCGTGAGTAGTAGCAGTAGCTGTAGCTCTGTCAATACTAGCTGTATGTTTTCATTGTAGGCGCTCTTCACGATGGCGATGACGCTGTATTAACCATGAAGATGACATGATGATCTGGTCGTCACTGTTGCTGTACCTGTCGCTCCATCTGCTGCTGCTGCTGCTGCTGCTGGTGGTGGTGGTGTTGTTTACTATAATGCCAGTATGCTAATGACGTGGCTCACGCGCTGCACTCGATCCTGTCTGAGTTGAGGCGACGCCGGGGTCACGGCGACATAATCTCTTCACCTCCACCCTGAACCCTGTCTTCCCTTCAGAGCTCTCCCATCCCACCCCACCCACCCCCGTCGCTACCTTATCCATGTCTGCATCCCCCCCCCCCCCCCCCCCCCCCCCCTCTTTCTCTCTCTCTCTCTCGTTCTTCCCTATCCGTCCCGTTGCCCACTCCCCCACACCCCTTTCCACCTTTCCTTCCCGGCAGTTGTGCAACTACAATGTCGGCGCAGCGTGTGCGAACGATGGAGGGGGAGGAGGAGGAGGAGGAGGAGGGGGGGTGGGGAGGGCACACGTTGATAGCTTTGGCACTGACATTGATTTTCCCCTCCAGCCATCATCTTGTTTCAGATCCTACCCCCCCCCCCCCTTCCATGCACCCCCCCCCCCCCCCCCCCCTTTCTTCCCCACCCACAGTTCTGCAGGTTGTAGTTGTGGCAGTGTAGATGACAGTGATGGTAGCTTGCCACAACACACTGCAGCCAAAAGACGTGCTCAAAGTTTCTGCAAACGCCTGTGTCACGTTTCGTGCACAAAAATGCATCCTGACGTGTTTCGCTGGCATCGCCTCGGCCCTACGCACGCTTTCATGTAATAGTGTCATTGATGGTGGTGGTGGTGGTGGTGGTAGTGGTGTGGTGGTGAGTGTGTGTGTGTGTGTGTGTGTGTGTGTGTGTGTGTGTGTGTGTGTGTGTGTGTGTGTGTGTGTGTGTGCGTGCGTGCGTGCGTGCGCCTGTGTCTGAATATGTGCACACGCGCGCGTGAATGTCTGCGTGCTCGCACGCACTCAGTCTCACACACACGCGCGGTATAGCTGACACACATACATGCTTCGATCGTTTACTGATACATGCAAACACATACATTCATTCATACACGCGCAAGCGTATAAATGCACATATAAGCACGCGAACGAGAGAGAGAGAGAGAGAGAGAGAGAGAGAGAGAGAGAGAGAGAGAGAGAGAGAGAGAGAGAGAGAGAGAGAGAGAGAGAGAGAGAGAGAGAGATGAGACGTCACTATGACACTATTACGTTAACAGACATCGACATGTACATCCGTGTGTGTGTGTGTGTGTGTGTGTGTGTGTGTGTGTGTGTGTGTGTGTGTGTGTGTGTGTGCGCGCGCGCGCGCGAGCACCCCCCCCCCCCCCCCACACACACACACAGATACATGCACGCACGCACGCACGCACACACACACACACACACACACACACACACACACACACACACACACACACACACACACACACACACACACATTCTTAGTAAGGAATGTGGTTTCAAGTATTTATTATAAACTGATCTTTTCACATGGTGAGAGTCCCCCACGTTGCTGCTTGGCGGAGAACGATCAATATTTTACAGCCGACAAAGAACCGCGTGTTCTGTAAAACGATCCGTGCTGCTTATGAAGAGCGGAAACCGAGATCGATTCCAGACTGTCTTCGCAGTTTTCGATGTATCGACAATTCAGAAATCAGGTGCCGGCGCACACATTTGTCTGCGCTTTCTAGGCCAGCGCTGACAGTGTTAAACGATATGATGCCAGTGCTGACAGTATCAAACGATATGATGCCAGTGCTGACAGTATAAACGGTGTTATGCCAGTGCTGACGGTATTAAACGGTATGATGCAGTGCTGACAGTATTGAACAGTATTGTCAAATACCCCGCTCCTTCTCTCTCTCTTCTCTGTTCTTTTTTCGTCTTCTCATCATCTGTTTCGCCCCCATGCCTCTCCATGCTTCACTATCATCTGTTTTCTATATTACCTTTGTCTACCCACCCTCCCACTCCCATGCTTCTCCATGCTTCACTATCATCTGTTTCTGTATCACCTTTCCCCCCCCCCCCCCCCCCCCCCCCCCCCCCCCCCCCCCCCATGCCTCTCCATACTTCACTGTCCTGTAGTCCACAACCACCACCCCTCTCCCTTTTTTCTCCTGATCTGCTTTTTCTTCTTCTTCTCTTTCATCTGTTGTTTCGGCCGCGTCTGTCTCTCCTTTCCTTTCACTTACCCTACCCCCCCCCCCCCCCCCCTCCCCTCACCACCTCTTTCTGCTTCCCCACCTGTTCCTCGTCCTCCTTCTCTTTGTCCTACCTTTCCCTCTCTTCTTCTTTTTCCTTTCTGATGTCAAGAATACTTGATATACTGAAGGCTCCGCTAACAAAAGATGATTTGAGGGTCGGTTTTCTTTGCACCGGTCTTTGTACGGTGAAATATGTAACGTCACATATAGATTAACTTTGGGTTCTGCTGAAAATCTGTTTAATAGAATCTATGTTAGATTCGGCAATTTTTCATTCCAGAATCACAGTATCATCAGCATAGACGCCGAATATCCCAAGAGAGACTGCTTTGCTTGTTTACATTCTAAAAGCTGTTGATTTCAAACCGCCGGGCGGTTCCCGTAACAAAAAAAATCAATACTGCTGCAAACGAACTTTGAAAGATCCCAAACAACTCTTAAAGGTTTCATCAATTGAAATCCGGTAGAACATGTGAACAAGACAAATAACATTATTGGTGAAAGTCGTCTCTGGTTTTAGTCGAACAAATATTGATAGGTTTTTTTTTTTTTTCACTGATTTTCTTAAATGTAAGAAAAGCTAGACGCGTTCCCATGAATCATTTCAGCTTGCCCAATTCATTGAAGTTCCTACAAGAACAAAGCTACTTCTGAAACTCTAATCGATCATAGCTATACCATGGCGATCATTTATAGGCTAGACTTGTGCTCGCTCTTTATGACTGTAACGATTATAAATCTCCCAAAGAATAGTCATGAATTTATAAACTACAGAAACATTTTTTTGTGATGTGAAAAAGGGTGATGCAACGTCTTTTGAGGCAATCATTGAAACGATCAGAATGTGTTTAACAAGCAGTATGGTTAGGTAGTAAGAAAAGGTCGACAGTATAACATTTACCACATTTGAAGATCAATTGGAATCCACCAACATTTAAAATTTTAGGCGTATAGTTTTTGGTAGACCTAGATGACTGTGAGGAAATGAATTATAACGAAAAATTTTCGGAAATAAAAGGTTATTCAACATCTGGATTAAGCGGTTTATAACTCCACAAGGCAGAATCGCTGTATTGAAAGTTTAATCCTTTCAAAAATAACACAACTATGGCTGCTCTTGCCAAATCCGCCAGATGACTTCATAAACGGTTTGCAAAGTATGTGCTTTAAATTCATCTGAAAAAGGAAACACGACAGAATCAGTAGAAGAACGGTAATGAAGAGTGTAAAAAAGGAGGACTGGGCCTACTTGATATCAAAAAGTTTATAAGTGGCCTAAAACTGATTTGGATACGCAAACTGACACAGAATACACAAAAGTGGAAAGGTATTGTATCTGCTTTATTCCCTGTTGTAGATAACATTAACATGTATGGGACATTTTTCGCAATGACTGTCAATGTAAATCGCTTCTGGAAACATACATTTGAAGCGTGTAAAAAAAATTCACGAAAGATGTGTTTTGAAAGAGCTGATGAAATCATTGCAGAACCTCTGTTTTATAATGATAAGATTAAGATAGGAAACCTAGCCATCTCTTATAAACACTGGATCGACAGAGGCGTGTATGGAGTACATCATCTGCTGCGTGAAAATGGTACCTTTCTTACATTCGAAGAATTCAGACTAAAAAATAATGTGAAGACAAACTTTCTGACTTATACAGGATGTGTAAATGTGGTGAAAAAATATATTAAGGAACAAGGCATTTGTTCAGTCCAGTAAAGCCAAAGAGAACATAAAAGCACTTGATATGATCCTCCTTACCGAAAGGAACAAAAAAGATGTTATGATGCTCTCAATGATGACGAATGGGTACCTAAATGCTGTAAAAAATGGAATAACGCAATAACAATAAAGGTAAACTGGAACACTGTTTTTCACAGAACACATAAAATACAAGAAGCAAAACTTAAATGGTTCCAAATAAGGATAATCCACAGAATCGTTGCAACAAATGTATCCCTTAAAAGAATGGGGATTACCAATGTTGAAATGTGCAGTTTTTGCGAAACTGAAAATGAGGCCATTCCTCATGTATTCTGGTAGTGTGACATCGTACAAAAATTTTGGAAAAGCCTAGAAACCAGCTTTAATCAAAAATACAAATATGAACAAGAGAAAAAAGTGGGAAGTCAAGTGTTTTTGCTTGTTTTTTTTCACAAAATCATGAAGCAGATGAGATTTTTTTTACTTCATTATCCTGCTCGCCAAGTTCTTTATATACTGTTGCAAAATGAGGAAAAGTCGGCCATCTCTTAATCCGTATTTAGTGACGACTCCATTATCGATACAAAAACAGAGAAACACTTAGCTTATGTCAACATGGATTATGCCAATTTTCTTTCCAGGTGAAAATGCTTTGAACCTCTTATCAACGAAAACAATTGACTCCGGTGGAGAATGTTACATGTACTATGAACATCTTTTTTCATTTAGAATTGCGCGCTAAATATGAAAGGTCATGTCTATATGTCTTCTTGTTGTTTTTTTTTTGTAATGTTGTGTGACATGAAAACCTCATCTCCTTCTAACCTATAGCCTATGCTGTACATTTTAGACAGAAAAAAAGCCGCATTTCTGTCAAAGCTGCGGTTGTTTTGGCGTTAGGTATAACACAGTAACATAGAATGTTTTCTTTTTGTTTGTTTGTTTATTTGTCTGTTTTGTTGGTGTTTTCTTTTTCATGTCACATATGCATCTTTATCCTCTCTCTCTCTCTCTCTCTCTCTCTCTCTCTCTCTCTCTCTCTCTCTCTCTGGGTGTGTGTGTGTGGTGTGTGTGTGTGTGTGTGTGTGTGTGTGTGTGTGTGTGTGTGTGTGTGTGTGTGTGTGTGTGTGTGTGTGTGCGTGCGTGCGTGCGTGCGTGCGTGCGTGCGTGCGTGCGTGTGTGCATAGTGCTCATATTTTGTTTGACTTGGAACTGTTGGTTGTTGTTATTTACTTTTATTGTCTTTCTTTACCAACGTAAAAGATTCAATGGCAGATGATTATGTAATTGATCATATTATCATGTATAGACCTAACGGTGGCTTCTTTTTTCTTTCGTTTCTGTATATTCTTCATGTTTTGTGTAATTAAAAAAAAAAAGAAAAAGAAAAAAAAAGAAATATGTGGATGAAACAATACAAAATCGGATATAAAAAAAAAAAAGAAAAAAAAAAAAAAAAAAAAAAAATGTTTTCTTGAAGTCACCGAATCTGGCAAATCTATTCTTGATAACTTGGATGTTAAAAAGATTGTTACAAAAAAAAAAAAAATACCTTCTCATGTGTAAACATCCCCTAATGTTTGTTTGCTAAGTACATAATAATTCTCTAATTCATCTTAAAATGTTTTTGTGGACTTGATCACATTGATGGCAAAGCTCTGAAAATCTTGTCTCCGATTATTTATGAGACCTTCATTTACAATTGTTAACCCGTTTCATAAGAAAAACCAGTTTCTAAAGGTTAGTTTCAAATGGAGGTGGATGCAGGCGGAAATTAAAACATTTATTTAAAGAATGTCTTGAACATGCAACAGACAACAGGGACAAACAGATTACAAGACAAAGTTTCGAAAAGCTTTCAAAATAGCTGAAGTTATCTAAAATGACCAAACCTGCATTTCATATTACAGACGAATCTCCATTTTGTCAATGCAATCGAAACCTTTGAGGAAAAAAGTCATCTTCAGACATTTTGACAAATCTAACCTAATTTAAATGTAATCAATAACGAACCGCCAAGAAAACGTAGACAAACGAATCACAAAAAAAAACCACGACGCGTTTCGACCTCTTAGGTCTTCTTCCGGCAATACAAAACACTCAGGACAACATTCAACGCTCATCTTGTGCTGAAGTGAATTTTCGTTGTCCTGAGTGTTTTGCATCTTGCCAGAAGAAGACCTAAGAGGTCGAAACGCGTCGTATTTTGTCTTCTGATTCGTTTGGCTACGTTTTCCTGACGGCTAACTATCAATAACATTTGAAATTTTGTTTAATTTCTGCCTGCAGTCGCCTCACTTTGCAACTAAATCAAACCTGTTTCAATCAAATGTGTCTTGGTCTAGGAAATGCCATTCTTGCCCACATGCCATTGACCAACCTATAGATAGATGGCTCTCTATTATAAATGACAACAAGATTGTAGACTTTGCTAAGGCTTTGGAGATAGCTGATTATGCACTACTCCTAACAAAAACTTAGATTATACAGGCCATAAATCCTTCAACGCGGTGAGAGCGCTGATATGGCCCTTTGCGGTTGGCTGGGCTAGAAGCAACATCATCCTACCTTACTGGACCATGAAACAATGCATTAAAATTCGTGTCTCCATTTTCAAATAATAGATATTAACCTGTGCCCAATTATGGACATTAGTAGTATTTTTTTCAAGAAAAATATAGCTTCCCTCAAGGCTCTGACCTTGGACTTATTCGCTTTTCCATATGCTTCAGTTTTCTTCTTCTATTCTTACAAGCTCTTTGAGTCGTGTTCGCAGATGACACAACCGTTCATATTTGCCATTATCAATCTGAAAATGTAGTATTTCAGGAAAATATCAGTCAGTTAGACGAATGGTCCAAATTAAATCATATGAGTTTGAACCTAATTAAAAATCATTTATATTACAATAACCGACGGAAAAAAAAAAAAACAAAAACAAGCCTTCCCTCTGCTTCTGCTTTCCTATTCCAATTTGGCAAAAGCATAGAAGTGAATTGCCGTGCAGTTTTAGAAGTACTTATTGAAATGAATTATGGCGGTCTGAATTTGGCAAAAGCATAGGAGTGAATTGCCGTGCAGTTTTAGAAGCACTTACTCACAATGAATTATGGCGGTCTGATCATGTGCGAAGTGAGTGTGCAAAATATCGACTGTCTAAAATAAAACACTTTTTTAGATGATCGCTCCCCCCAAAATAGTTTCCTTGCCTAAACTGGATCTCATGGAAATTATTCTTACACAGTTTAGGAGTTTGCGAGCTTTAAGATTCTTTCTGTTAAACCCAACAATACTACCTTTTGATAACTATGCAATCTTAGATACGTTTTACCAAAGTCTGAAATTGTAATGTAGTGAAGAAAGCCTTTATGCTCGAATTATATCAGGGCTTGCTCCTCTCTACCATAGATAGGTTTCTATCTAGTGAGAATCGCTAGGCTTACAACACGTTTTTGCCTTTGCAGAATGGATCGCCGTGAATCATGTCTTCAGTACTGTGGTGGTTTAGTGTGGAATAAAATTGGTACCACGTTTAATGTTTACGTCATTCTAAGCAATGTAAGAAAAAAAAACATTACCGACAACTTACGAAGGCTGTTGCCAGTTTAGTATGATGTAATATTCCAGAATCTCTCTCTCTCTGTCTCTGTCTCTCTGTCTGTCTGTCTGTGTCAGTACAACTTTGAGTTAATCTGACAATAAATTGGTTTCAGTCTGTCTGTCTGTCTGTCTGTCTGTCTGTCTGTCTGTCGCTCTGTCTGTCTGTCTGTCTGTCTGTCTGTCTGTCTCTCTTCTCTCTCTCTCTCACTCTCTCTCTCTCTCTCTCTCTCTCTCTCTCTCTCTCTCTCTCTCTCTCTCTGCTCTCTCTGCCTGGCTCTCTTTGGTGTCATCGTAGGTCAGCACTTCAACAATAATACAATTTGAACAGGGTAAGTCTGTGTTGTGTTTCCATGATACTTTCTATTTGTGAACTATAGAACGGATATTGTTATACATTAAGAAATTAATGTATAACAATTGTTGGCTACACGTCTTTTTGTCTACCGTCACCACACAGGGGGCAAGTCTCTGTTCTGTCGTTGGCTCCGAGGCTACAGCAAGTTGCACTGTCTTACGTCTCCGCCCAGGAGACAATTCTCTCCTGTCACCGGCTTGAGGCGACAGCAAATCTCTGCTTCACGTAAAGTCTTCCTCGCTGTATTTTCATGAGCTCTCAGCAAGACGGGATGAGTTCACTTTCCCTCAGTGAGGCATCCTTTTCCAGGTTTTGCGAGCATCTTATATCCACTCTCAAACAAAAAGAATCCGAGTTAAACTGGTTTCAACCAATAGAATCATTGGCACACACATCACAACGATTTACACCAATACATCCCCGAGTTGTTTTGATTTGACCAATGGAATCAATAGTCACCTAAAACACACACACACACACACACACACACACACACACACACACACACACACACACACACACACACACACACATATATATACACACACAACGACTAGCACCAACAACTTGTAATATGTAATTAATGAATCTCCCAGTTAAGTTGATTTCACCAATGGCATCACTAGTGCACCCCTACCCATGAACACCAAGAGCTGGGGTACCCTATGGTTAGTGCATAACCTCCAATTCTAACTCATATTCGATTCCCCGGAGCTGCCCATTGTACTTCCCCACACTTCTCCACAAGCCAGGGCTGATGTTTCAAGTATTTACTTAGCCAACAAGGTGCAAACCACTCAACAGGTCGAAGCTTTCCTGAAGGTGTTCATCCATCAGGACAGGCACGGCTGACTGGTCACTGTGGCCTGCCTACAGGCCGACGGTCACCGAACCGTGACGGTCGCCTGCCCGATCGCCTCTCCTCAAACCCAGAGGAGAACCCAGTGAATAGCCGTTGGTGGAGGCTGAATGCCTACCTCACCCAGGACCGGCAGGTCGATATGTACTCCATCCTTGGGCATGCGAACTCGGGTATCCCCATCAGTGATAAAACCCCAAGGAAACTAATCTCAACATCAGCAAAATTACTCTTTCTTTGCCTACAGAACTCAAGAGCATTTGGCCGACTGTCACACATTCCAATCTTTTAAAATCTCCCCTTAAAGACAGAAAGAAAGAAACGTTCGTTCATTATTTTTTCGTTCTTCTTTTGAACTCTATCTATCCACTTGTCCTGTGAATGGATGGCCTGTCCCGACAAAGCGAGTGAGTTGCAATGCACTCCTGAAACGGAAGCCCAGATCTACCTCTACATGTTGATAGATGTCTGGGGAGTGTGTTACGAAAATAAAACAATTCCAGAAAAAGAGACAATGTGTAGGGGGGGGGGGGGGGGGGGGTGTGACACAGTGTGTTGATGTCGTTGCTATCTTTTTTGTTTTTAAAACAAAACTTAACAACAGCAACACAACAACAGGAAAATGAAGAAAAAGAAAAAAAGACAAGGACAAATAAAAAGAAACATCCCGGAAATCTCATTGCTTTTACATTACATAATTTGTATAACACAAAGAGAAAGCGCTTTTGTTTAGAATAGTACGTTTCGTGAACGAAGGGACAAAAAGAACATGGACGCCCAGCTGCCGAGCTCATTTATCTGTCATTCAGTTTTCACACAGTGTGTGTGTGTGTGTGTGTGTGTGTGTGTGTGTGTGTGTGTGTGTGATGTTTATATACTATTTGTTGGTACTTTGCATTTTTTACTTTTTCTTTTCAAGGTGCCTGCACTTATCGCCTCCAACGTGGTTACGTTTTCATTCGCGTCTGTTGTTTGTTTGTCTGTCAGCAAGCAAGAAAAAGCAGAAAACACTGAACGAATTAAATCAAACTTGATGAATAGATGGTATGTGGGCCAAGAACAAATCCTCAACATTGCTTCCGATCCGCGTCAAGCAGTGGATCCAATATTCGCGTAGCCAGATTCTTCCCAACGTTTCACTAAACATGAATGCAGAAGTTACTGTTTACGAGCTGAATGTCTGTGAAGTGATGCAGTATGATGAAATAATGAAACTCGCCTGTAAATTAACTGTTGACATCATGTATTGTTCTATATCCAGTTTTTTTGAAGTACATATGAAGTAACTGATTCAGTTCCTACCTGAAGTTACTTCCCCCGAGGGCAAAGAACTTTGTTCTCTCTCATTTACTGGCTAACAGAAACAAATGAAATCAATGCATAAAAGCATACCTACCAATCCTTTGTTTCTCTCCAATGCTAAAGTTAACAGCTTTTTTTTTTTTTTTCTTCTTTTTCTTCGTTGTTGTTGTATTTGGTGTGGGTTTGAATTTTTTTTTCAAGCGGATCCGGATTCGTTGTCTGCGGTCATCACACTCCCGTGTGCCCTACCTCTAATTTTCAAATGGAAATGGGTTATTCATGACGGCGTCTGCGAGCGCCAGCGGATGTTTGCGGTCGTGGTTTATTTTAATCTCGTGTACCTCCAGAAACTGGGAGAAAGCAGGCGAGGTTGAAATGATACATGATTCCTGTTTGTCTTCATTGCAGGTACGTGAAGAACATGCACAAGCAGGAGAATGAACTGGTGCTCGCCCACTGCCAGAAACCTTCGCCAACGTCACCATGATGAGTGAGTGGGTTTTGGGATCAGCCTCTGGTCGCCCTTATCATCCGGTTGTCAGAGCTGGCCTCATTCGTCTCTGTGTTCTGTTGTCGTTTAAAGTTGAGTGAGTGAGATGCCACCATCTTGCTGTTATATTACTGTGACAAAAGGCATATTGACCGGAAATGAATCGTTATCAGTCCTGTTACATATTGCCGCCATTTTTGTAGCCATAACCTTCATAGAGTAGAGACATTAAACAGCTGCAGAGGTGAGGATAGGGGTGAGGGTGGTGTAGAGGGGGGAG
>JADBJO010001844.1:292902-302902 GCA_016801955.1 Conus betulinus
AAGCAATTGGAAGCTCGTTCCCATGTGATCAGCGCAGGCTCCAGTTTCGTGTAGACAAAATACATCTGTGGCAGAAGAAAATGGCTTTACCTTTTCTGCTGCTAGGACTCGGTGCAATGACTTGACTTTCATTCTTTGCTGATCCTGAAATCCAGATATGGGAATCGCCCACTCCTCAGGCATACTAGGCATTGTTTGCTGATCTCTGTACAGTCCTCAGGCATACTAGGCATTGTTTGCTGATCTCTGTATAGTCCTCAGGCATACTAGGCATTGTTTGCCGATATCTGTACAGTCCTCAGGCATACTAGGCATTGTTTGCTGATCTCTGTACAGTCCTCAGGCATACTAGGCATTGTTTGCCGATATCTGTACAGTCCTCAGGCATACTAGGCATTGTTTGCTGATCTCTGTACAGTCCTCAGGCATACTAGGCATTGTTTGCCGATATCTGTACAGTCCTCAGGCATACAAGGCATTGTTTGCTGATCTCTGTACAGTCCTCAGGCATACAAGGCATTGTTTGCCGATATCTGTACAGTCCTCAGGCATACAAGGCATTGTTTGCCGATATCTGTACAGTCCTCAGGCATACAAGGCATTGTTTGCCGATATCTGTACAGTCCTCAGGCATACAAGGCATTGTTTGCCGATATCTGTACAGTCCTCAGGCATACAAGGCATTGTTTGCCGATATCTGTACAGTCCTCAGGCATACAAGGCATTGTTTGCTGATCTCTGTACAGTCCTCAGGCATACAAGGCATTGTTTGCCGATATCTGTACAGTCCTCAGGCATACAAGGCATTGTTTGCCGATATCTGTACAGTCCTCAGGCATACAAGGCATTGTTTGCTGATCTGATCTCTGTACAGTCCTCAGGCATACTAGGCATTGTTTGCTGATCTCTGTACAGTCCTCAGGCATACAAGGCATTGTTTGCCGATCTGTACAGTCCTCAGGCATACTAGGCATTGTTTGCTGATCTCTGTACAGTCCTCAGGCATACAAGGCATTGTTTGCCGATATCTGTACAGTCCTCAGGCATACAAGGCATTGTTTGCCGATATCTGTACAGTCCTCAGGCATACAAGGCATTGTTTGCTGATCTCTGTACAGTCCTCAGGCATACTAGGCATTGTTTGCTGATCTCTGTACAGTCCTCAGGCATACAAGGCATTGTTTGCCGATATCTGTACAGTCCTCAGGCATACAAGGCATTGTTTGCCGATATCTGTGTGCATGATTTCCATCCTTTCAGAAAATATTTACTGATGGTTCCAAGTGCGAAGGTGTGTAGTTCGTGCAGCCCGTCGCCTAAGTGTTCCTTCTCAAATATTGTCAAGGCATACTTTGTCAGACAGCTGAACTTGCAGCTTTGGTTCTGTCTCTGAAGATAATCTCTCAATCTACAAACGAGGACTTTATGATTTTGTCTGATTCGTTGTCAGCTTTAGAAGCTGTAGCTAGCCATAACTTCACATTCTGAACTTTTTAAAAAAAGCTTTTTACCTCTTTGCTTGCTTCTTGCTTGTGTTCCCGGTCATGTTGACATTCGGGGAAATGAAATAGCTGATGGTTTGGCCAGGAATGCCACAGAAACAGTCCAACATATCTATACTCTACACCAAAGGTTAATGATTATATCGGAGACCTCTGGCAGGAGGACTGGAATACACAGGCGGATAACGAACTTTTTTCAGATCCGTCCAAACCTAAAAGAGTTCCTCTCATCTACTATTGGAGGTCGCAAAGACGGAACAGATTTATGCCGGCAAAGAAGAAACAGTTTTATGCCGGCTGCACATTGGTATTTAACTCATTCGCATTTTTTAAAGAGTCAAGAAGCTCCACGCTGCCATCTCGTGTGATGAAAATATCAGCTGAGACACATTCAAGTTGAATGTAGGGAGCTACATGATGTCGCCTAAAAACACCTTCGGCAATATCAATCAACATACTTTGTCGGGACAGCTGAACTCTGAGTTTGATTGGTTCTGTCTCTGAAGATAATCTCTGTTTTAGAAAGATGTGACTTTACTTGATTTTGTCTGATTCGTTTGTCAGCTTTAGAAGCTGTAGCTAGCCATAACTTCACATTCTGAACTTATTTAAAAAAAAGCTTTTCTCTCTCTCTCTCTCTCTGCTCTCTCTCTTCTGTTCTCTCGGTCATGTTGACATTCGGGGAAAAAAAACAGCTTGCGTTTGGCCGCTTTTTCCCTCATTAAAAAAGATTTGTTCCAACATATCTATACTCTACGCCAAAGGTTAATGATTATATCGGAGACCTCTGGCTCTCTCTCTGGAATACTCTCGGATAACGAACTTTTTTCTCTCTCCTCCTCTCAAACCTAAAAGAGTCCCTCTCATTCTACTATAGCGCGTGTCGCAAAGACGGTGTGTGTTTATGCCGTGTGTGTGTGTGTGTGTGTGTGTGTGTGTGTGTATGCCGGCTGTGTGTGTGTATTTAACTCATTCGTGTTTACGTGTGTGTGTTTGTGTGCATAGCTCCACGGTGTGTGTGTGTGTGTGAACATGTCAGCATGCGACACATTCTAGTGAATGTAGGAGCTACATGATGTCAGACAAACACGTTACGGCAAGCTCAATGAACACCTGGTTCCGGGATGTTCCTCTGAGTTTGATATTTCAGTTTTTGAAAGAAATCAAGTGTTTTAGAAAGTACGAGACCAAAATGGACAATAGCCGGGGTATTGAGGTTTCGTTGTTTTTGACAGTCCACAGAAACATGGCGATTTTTTTCCTTTCAGGTTCAGAGCTACCTGCAGACAGCTTCTGTGCGCCCATCTGGATGAAAATAAGTGATTGCTCGTTCATTTTCTTGTTGTCCCTCTTGTCTGTATCTAAATTGTCAAAATGGGTCGTGTTTTGTCTCGTTTGTCTATGTTTTTTTGGGCAGAGCCTTACCAATTATTTATTTTTCAGATCTGTTATTTAATGTTTAAGTGATCCTCCTTAAAAAAACAACAACAACGTTCAAAAACTTGAAGTGAGCCAGGGCTCCTCTCTCTCTCTCTCTGTGTCTCTCTCTGTGTGTGTGTGTGTGTCTCTGTGTGTGTGTGTGTGTGTTTGTGTGTGTGTGTTTAGACAGGATCTCTGTCTCAGTTTCTAGCTTGTCAAAGAAAACGGTTTACCTCCCCTCACAGTTTTAGTGTGGTACAGTTTGCTGGTGCATCTGCGGGTTCCATTTCTTTGTTTGTTCTCAGTTTTATTACTTTCGTAATACGTTTGAAAACCTACCTAAGTTTTAAAACTTACGTACGTAAGTTACGTACACACACACACACACACACACACACACTCACACACACACACACACACTCGCGCGCGCGCGCGCGCGCGCGCGCGCGCGCACACACATCCACATTAACACTAAGCGTGTGCACAAATGCACTTATGTGTGTGATGTCATGTGTGTGTGTGGAAAGACTAGAATGTGTGTACTACTACTACTATTACTATTACTACTACTACTGTGTACTGCTGTGCTGCTGCTGCTGTGCTGTGTGCTACTACTACTACTACAGGTCCAGGCAAGGTACTACTATTATACTACTACTACAGAGACCAAGATCAAAACACATCGAAACCACACACGAGACCAAAATGGACAAAGCCGGGGTATGTAAGGCTGTCACGTTGCACATGACAGTCCACCACGAAACGCGGCGCGCACCCACACACGCACACACACACATGCACACCCACATACTCACGCACGAAACTAACGCATTGCACACGCATTTTCACATACACACGCATACACATCTAAATTCTCAAAATGCGTCGCGCGCGCGCTCGTTTGTCACACACACACACACACACACAACACACATTTTTCACATCGCGCGCGCGCGCGTTTAAGTGATCTTCCCGAAGGCCCTTACGCAAATCAAAAAGAAGCGTCCCGAATGAACACTGCACGCGATATTTTGTCTATTTTTTTGTGTCTGATGGAGCTTCAGTTCTCCTAATAGGAGATTCCGTCACCAAGGCATCGACCTCCGAAGAATAGCGCCCCGTCAAAAAAACTATGTCAAAAATCCACGTGCCAGATTTGTGTTTCTTACTTGATAGAGTGGCTGCTGCAGCACCAACGTGGCTCTCCCAATCTCAGGACAACAGCCCTACATGTGGGGGGTAAATGACTGTAGATCCACAGGATAAATCACTAAAGAGACATGGCATGACTAGCTCGACTTAATCCATATAAACTTCTCAAGTATTCCCCAACGTTAAAATCATCCTCAGCTCAGCAATACATGCACGAAGCAAACACCACTTAAATACTATAATAGAGCCATCCAGTCTTAACTTGCAAAAAGTCTGTGAAATCCTGAACTTGGACTTCATTGATAACTATCCCACCTTCACAACTAGTACAGGTAAATCCAAACTGGCTCTGTACACCAATCTTAGCCCAGTGAAGCAGGCACTGCTAGACTTGCAGTGATTTCAGGAAAACCTTTTTCCAACCTCAAGCCTTTGAATCTAAACCAAAACCAAAGAGCATGTTGCCCCGAGATTTCATGGTAATACATACCCAAACAACCTTGAAAAAAGCAACCGGTATCCACAGAATAATCTAGGGAATACAGACTCAGAATACAGACAACATAGCAATATCCCACCACGTGACTGTCCTCCAATGGAATCAATGAATCATTATCCTCCTCTTTTTCCACAGAGAGAAAACCGCTTACCACAACAAATGTCAAGTGCCTCTGCAAGAACCTTCCAGGGCCCAAACTCCCCACGCCTCCCTTCCACACATAACGAAGTCCCATCAAGTCAGTCCAATGAATCCCCATCATATTATCCCCACTACTCTGTAACAAACAGTTCTCTCTGTTCAACGTGGAAGGATACATGAACCGATCTTTACACGACATTCCCGTGAACATGACACAAACAGTCTCCGCTATTCCATACGCGCGCGCGCGCGCGCGCGCGTGTGTATGGGTTCGTGCGTGCGTACTAGTGTATGTATGTGTGCGCGCGCGTGTGTGTGTAAATAATGCAGTCGCTAAATAACAGTCGCTGGACTTGGAGCGCATCATGCATAGTACCTTTTGCAGACTCTATCGATTTGTTGCTGGATTAGTACTGGCACTGTTTATTGCGCAGCGTGTCATAAGTGACGTGTACGAACATATACTTTTTTCTTTTAATTGCAAGTGTGCTTCTGTATTTGCGGGTATTCGAAATTGTTGTGTTGGTTTAAGCTCCGTTTCTAGGTTTTTTTTTTTTTTTTTTTTTTTTTTTTTTTTTTATATACAAGATTTTGTTTTCTCCTTCTTTCAGAGAGCAGAAAGACAGATTTTTTGGCGGACAATCTGTAAAGGGTTTCATGCTTTCTGTTGTGTTCGTGGTTTGATCATAATTTTATTGCGTTACTGCTATATTTTTTGTTTGTTTGTTTTGTTGTTGTTTTTTGTTGTTGTTGTTGTTGTTTTTGTTTTTTCGTGAAACTAACTATTTCTAGACATACTGTATTGATTAACTGCCTTCGATTTGTGACCGGAAAAACTGCATGAAATGCGCCTTGTTTTTGTTAGTATACGCAGTTCACTTAAATAGTCATCATGTCATCTACTTTTTAGTTACATAGCCTTCAGGAAGTACTTCGCATCGGTTGTTTAAAATACAAACAGTGCCAGAAATAAGACAGATGAAATCGCTGCAATTCTTCACAACAATGGTAACAACTTTCATGTGTTTTGTATAGCAGAGTCTTGGCTAACCGATATGATTCCAGACTCTGATATGTGCATGCCAAATTATAATACAATCCGTTTAGACCCCAAAGCACCTAGAACAACAGATTCACTTCTTTTCTTTGCTAAACCATTAACTTTCAAAAGAAAAGCGCATCTGGAAAAAAATACAACGTAGAATCCGTCTGGATAGAATTAAATCTTAAATGCTGTAAACCAATAATAGTAGGATTCCTATACAGAAAGCCCAGCAGAAACCACTGACTGTGCAATAGTTTTAATTCGATGATTGATGCCGCAATACTGGAATCAAAGGAAATTACAGGAAATTATTCTTCGGGGCGACTTTAACATAAGACTTAACTGGGAGTGCCAGGGACTAATGGAATCATACTTATACAATGTATGGCTTGGAACAAATAATCGATCGTCCTACTCGAATCACTGAGCAGACAGAAACCTCTATTGATCGCATTTACGTCAACACGAAAGATAACATTGGGGAAATGTGTTCTGTACAACAGGCTGCAGTGACCATTTTCCAGTTTGTCTAACATGGATGAAGGAAGGTGTACAAATTCCTAGGTCTTGACATAACGAATTTTAAATAGACGGTTCACAGATTTTTGTAAAAATGCTGTCCTTAATGATTTGCTTCACTTTGAATTAGATTACATTTATCAGATTAGGAACCCTGACGATGCTGTAAACCAATGGATAAGTACATTCAAGTCAGTATTATGACAAACATGCACCCTTTGTGAGAAAAAAGAGTAAAACATGTCATTAAACCCCTATGGTTAACAAAGGAGATAGACAATGAGAGATACAAACGAGATCATATACTCAAGTCAAAGGACAAAGAGTCGTTCAGAAAACAAAGGAATAAAGTAAATTCCATGAAGAGAAAAGCAAAGGAACATTACTTTCAAAATTTTGTTTCGTCTTCTCAAAATCAAAACTTAATCTGGAAAACTATCAATCTCATGACTAACAGTAAGTTAAAATCAAAACTTAATCTTGAAAACTATCAATCTCATGACTAACAGTAAGTTAAGAGTACAAAATCCAGTAAAAGAAATATCATCAGAAAACTTCAACTTTCATTTGCAATTATAACTATGGATGTACTTGTAAACGATAAAACAAAGTACAATGATCTATGTATATTAGAAAAAATACTGTCGTTGTAAAAAACATTTCTTCATGTTTTGACATACCACCATTGTCATTAAATGAAGTATTCGATTATTGATTCACTTGAAACAGCCAGGGACAAGGGAATTAGATGTAATTGATGGTAAGTTACTGAAAACTCGCTTCACTGACTATTGCTGATACACTCAATTTACATTTATAATGAGAGTATCGATAAAAAGCCAATTTCCCTTAAAATCTAAACAAGCCAAACTTATATCTTTACATAAAAAGGTGATCCCACCGATCTCTTTAACTATAGACCTATCTAAAAAGATATCCCTTTTGTGTAATCAACTCGAAAAACATGTTCGAAACATATATTCTCATCTTAAATATTACGATCTCATTACGAAAATCAATCAGGTTTTCGAGAAAATCACTCTTGTCACACTGCTCTTGTACAACTTATCGATAGATGTATTATGGATATTAACACAAAAATGACCTTATGGGAATTCTTTTTGTAGATTTTGCAAAAGCATTTGACGTTATAAAGCACTCTTGTCTAATAAAACAAAGCCTATGTGTTGCAAAGTACTGGATACTGCCTTAAAATTCTTTACCTCTTTTCTCACCGATCATCATCAGCTTTTTAAAAATCAATTCCAAAATGTCAAAGTTACTCCCTTTAAGATTTGGTGTTCCTAAGGGAACAGCATTGGGCCACTGCTCTTTGCTATTTTGTAAATGACTTACCGTTGTATATAGAATGTTGTTGTGAAATGTTTGCTGATGATAAACTGCAGAAAATATCAACAAGCTAATTACATGGACAGAAATGAATGATATGTTCCTCAGTGCTAGTAAAACCAAATGCACGCATGTCACAATACGTCAAAAAGACATAAATGAAAACATCATTCGCGCCATTACATGCCCAAGAACGAAAGATATGAAGAGGTTACACCGCATACAATCTTAGGTGTTATCCTTGAAAACGATTTATTTGGTCTTACCACATTACGGATCTTGGAAAATGTATTTCTAAGAGAATATATCAACTTTCAAAAATGAAAGAAATTCTAAATCTTTATTCCAGAAAGATAGTCTTTCATGGGCACATCTTTTCTCTTGTCAATTATGCATCCGCGTTACAGGATAATGCCACAAACAAAGCAAGAAGCCTTTGGGAGTTCAACAAAACAAAAACCCTTTGGGAATTTAACAAAACAAGAACATTTTGGGAGTTTAACGAAACAAGAGTTCAGCAATGGGACCGAACGTCGTTTGTGCAGCGAGTGGTGACAACAACGTGCAGGGTTTGCGTCCATCTACGGACGCCGAGTTCTTTCTTCCTTGTCGGTGAACAGCCTTGGTAGGCAAAATGAATGTTGTACATGGTCTCGCAGGGACGGCGTATTGATTGTGGGTCCCCGCTGTTCCTAATGCCTCCGTTCACTGACTTAGACTGAAGCCTCTATCTTGACTTTCGCCTTGTGTTTGTCGGATGAGTACATAGTTGCATGGTTGTTTGGTCAATGTTGTCGGTCTGTTGCTTAGTTGGTTGGGCCGGTTTGCTCGTGAAAGGGGATGTACGCAGATTTGTACATTTCTGATGTTTAGACTACTATGGTCTCTTCTCTTCTCTCTCTCTCTCTCTCTCTCTCTCTCTCTCTCTCTCTCTCTCTCTCTCATCTCTCTCTCTCTCTCATATACAAAATATTTTGGAGAGAAAATATTCAGACTTTGCGTCTAAAAAAAAGTGCTATTGTTTAACGATTCAATTATTCAGGAAAGAAAAAAAACGTATAGATGTTATCCCTATCGCACGTGTGCACGCGCGCACAGAACACAGAACACACACACACACGCACACACACACACACACACACACACACACACACACACACACATACACACACACACACACACACACACGCACAGCACACACACACACACACATCACACACACACACACACACACACATATCTGACCACACGAAGCGCGCGCGCGCGCGCGCGCGCAGCAATAACATTACATCCTATCTTTTTCCTAAAAAAAAAAAAAAGGGCAGTTAATATATATATATTTATTGCATATATAAATATATATATATATATATATATATCTGACCAGGTGAAGCAGACCTGTGTCAATGTGTTCATTGCAGGTCAAAGGGCAGTTTGTTGTCTGCGTGTTCATTGCAGATCAAAGGGCAGTTGTTGTCTGCGTGTTCATTGCAGGTCAAAGGGCAGTTGTGTGTCTCTGTGTGTTCATTGCAGGTCTAAGGGTAGTGTGATGTCTGTGTGTTCATGGTAGGTCAAGGGGCAATTTGTTGACTGTGTGTTCATTGCAGGTCAAAGGGCAATTTGTTGTCTGTGTGTTCATTGCTTGTCAAGGGGCAGTTGTTTTTTTTTGTCTGTGTGTTCATTGTAGGTCAAGGGGCAGGGTTTTTTTTTGTCTGTGTGTTCACGGTAGGTCAAAGGGCAGTTTGTTGTCTGTGTGTTCACGGTAGGTCAAAGGGCAGTTTTTTTTGTCTGTGTGTTCACGGTAGGTCAAAGGGCAGTTTGTTGTCTGTGTGTTCACGGTAGGTCAAAGGGCAGTTTGTTGTCTGTGTGTTCACGGTAGGTCAAAGGGCAGTTTTTTTTTGTCTGTGTGTTCACGGTAGGTCAAAGGGCAGTTTGTTGTCTGTGTGTTCACGGTAGGTCAAAGGGCAGTTTTTTTTGTCTGTGTGTTCACTGCCAGGTAGGTCAAAGGGCAGTTTGTTGTCTGTGTGTTCACGGCAGGTCAAGGGGCAGTTTGTTCGCCTGGTCAACCAGGACAAACCGGGCGCCGCCATCTGCGAGTGCGCCGTGGAGCAGGGCGCCACCTACATCGTCACGGGCACGCGGGGACTGGGCAAAATCCGGAGGGACCTTGATGGGCTCCGTCAGCGACTACGTCATTCACCACGCGCATGTGCCCGTGCTGGTTGTCCGTCACAAGGACGGGAAGCAATGAAGAGAGTGGAAGTCACCCCAAGGGGATGTCTTCTTGAGGTTCCCCACACAGCATTATCCCCCCCCCCCCCACCCCCTCTCTCTCTCTCTCTCTCTCTCTCTCTCTCTCTCTCTCTCTCTCTC
>JADBJO010001844.1:307902-310402 GCA_016801955.1 Conus betulinus
AAAGTTGTCAGATCGACGGCTGTGAGAATCATAGCTCCATGGAAAAGAAACAGCACGAAGCAGTGTGACCATGACTGCGGAACTCAAGCAAGTTCACCTAATTTTCACATAGCTTCTTCATTTTTTTTTCTACTGCTCTGATTTTCACAGCTTTTAGATAGCGGCAAATCGTGCCGCAGAAGGTAACTTCACAGAGCATATAGAGGCGATAGAAGGAATAGATAGGAGGCTGTTAAGATGTAGAATGGTTGCAATATAGAACGAAACAATAGCAAGCCGGTCTATTTTCTGACATCACCGTGCACCGACGGCTTTAAATAAAAACTCCAAACCAGTGTGTGTGATGTTGACAATCTTCGTCTGCTTCTGTTCTCCATGTTTCATGCCGACATTTTGTCAAATGTGCTTTCCACGTTAGTTTTTTTTCTCACTCGTCGAACCAGTACTATGATCAAGACCTAGCTGTGCGGCAAGATTACCATTGTCATCACCAGCGGTCATAAAAAGCACACAACTACCATAAGAAACCAGCGTGACTGTCAATATCAACGATTCGCCGATATGTATTCCAGTAAAATGTCGTAACATGAGGAAAAGAAAACGTGCTTAGCATTTAGAAACTGGCTATGACCCTCTGCAGTTCGGTAATAATGTGTGCTGTAACTTGAAAGAAAGGAAAATGTTTGGCAACAGAATGAACATAGGCCATAATTATGGAGCCAGCAAAGTACATGCATGCCTACATACGCATACGACACATTGTGCCACGTCAAGAATGCAGAAAAGTATGGAAGAAGTCAGCATTTTCAGCTTTATATCCAAGACCTAGACCGGCCCTTTCGCCGACATATTGCCCGTTTAAAAAAACAAACAAACAAACAAACAAAAACCAGAAACGTAAGTAATAGTTGAAAGATATCTTAACATTGATTGCTGTTAAACGCAGAAGGAAAGTTCTTTGCGGCATTTGAAGCACCCAAACATTAAAGCTTGTCTCTCAAAGACTTAATTATGAACAAGTATTACGTGAGATGAAAAACAAGTAACACACACTTCTTTAGAATGGATGTCTTATAGTTGGACTTTTCTACAGATCGAACAGATCATCGACTGAGGTGTCACCGACGGTTTTTTACCGCCGAAGTCCATTCCATTCTAGGCTGCTTAGAAAGGTGAACACATCCAACAGGGACTAGCTCTCCTAATGGAGTGTGGTTTCTAAAACCCTGTGTTGCCATCTGTAGACACAGCCATTGAAAGGTCAGCCTCAGGAACACACGCTGCTTGGAAGCTGTCCATGTATGCTGCCTGCTAAGAAATGACAATGGTTTTTTCTCGTTGAAGCGTCCGTACGAATCCTATCTTCCAGATGTAATCAAGGTCGTATAAAGAATGTGCATTTTTACGCTGTCTTGTTGAGTTTGTGTTATCACGTCTCGTCTTTCCAACCCAGTTGACCCGTCCCTTTCCTGACCCCGCATAGCCCCACGACATGACGGTGTGAAGTAGTCCATTGTTATACCTCTGTCAGATTTGAAGAGCTGGTGATAATCTTGTCCGCTTTGATGGAATGTCAGAATAATAGAAGAAAACGGAAAAGGGAGACTTGTATTTGTGTAAATGTATATAGTTTTGATGTGCATGCAAGACAAAACTTCATCTTAAAAAAAAAAACACACAAACGGTAGTTGAAACAAAATGTCACGGGTAGAAATCATGATTCTGATTCGAGAATCCAATCAATAAGATTTCTCTCTCTCTCTCTCTCTCTCTCTCTCTCTCTCTCTCTCTCTCTCTCTCTCTCTCTCTCTCTCTCTCACTCACACACACACACACACACACACACACACACACACACACACACACACACACACACACACACACATACAGAAATGAAATGAAATCAAATTTATTTCAGATAGGCCACAGCCCCTTCTGAAGTGGGATTATTCTCAAAACAAAGCATGGTGAGTGCAACAACAACAACAATAACATAACACAAAAATGCATGTAGCACAATCTGTTGTACTAGCGCATGAAGTACAATCTACTCAGGTATTCACTCATCCTAATAAAGCTCGCGTATGTGTGTGTACGTGTGCGTGCGTGCGTGTGTGTGTGTGTGTGTGTGTGTGTAAAGCGGTGGTATTCATACAACATCGGCGCCTTCATACACTTATTAGATAAACATAACAGCTCATCTCTTAAAAGCTCTACACAAATATATACACAAATTCCTCACAATCATTTCATTTTCATTCGCCATTAGCAGAATGACACGAAACTGACATGGATTTGCATAAATTCAAATGGAATATATTCCTGTCGTAAGTCACTGAAAACAGGGCAGAGGAACAAAAAGTGTATTTCATCATCGTTTGCCTTTTGACAGAGCGGGCATATCAAACTGCTGTCAGAAATAACAATATACCGTTGACGATACCCTGCTATGTCTGAAACACCAATCTGAACTTCGTCATGAAATTTTTAATATGTATGT
>JADBJO010001844.1:315402-320402 GCA_016801955.1 Conus betulinus
GACACAGAAGTTTCTATCCGTCAAAAAGGTTAATTGTTTTCTTAAAGGCCATCCCCATTGTATATCTGTCCTGCATTTTGTGAATCGTAAATATTTTTACAGCCTTATGTACTTCATACTTAAGAGGAAAAAAGATCTTTTACGGGATAGGGATATGAAAGGAAATCTTTCCAAAGTAAATCCTTGTCAAAACCCACCCACTTGTTTGTTTGTTTGTTTGTTTGTTTTTTAACAATTCATGTCTATCTCTTCGCACTTTGCAGCAATTGACGCTTTACGCCTCCCTTCCTAATCTGACCAAGAAAAATTGCGGAAGTGCAATGGAGATGACTGCGTACAAGGCACACCCCGTTCTCAGACTGCCGGGTCTTTATCTCCCCTTTGTGTGAGGACTGACGCCAGGACAATTGCTAAAGGCGGGTCTTTATCTCCCCTTTTTTTGTGAGGACGGTCTGTATCTTCCCTTTGTGTGAGGACGGTCTTTATCTTCCCTTTGTGTGAGGACTGACGCCAGGACAACTGCTGAAGGCGGGTCTTTAACTCCCTTTGTGTGAGGACGGTCTTTATCTTCCCTGTGTGAGGACTGACGCCAGTACCACTGCTGAACGGGTCTTTAACTCCCCTTTGTGTGAAGGCGGGTCTTTATCTTCCCTGTTGTGAGGTGAGGACGGGTCTTTATCTTCCCTTTGTGTGAGGACGGGATCTTCCCTTTGTGTGAGGACTGACGCCAGTACAAGTGGTGAAGGCGGGTCTTTATCTCCCCTTTGTGTGAGGACGGTCTTTATCTTCCCTTTGTGTGAGGACTGACGCCAGTACCACTGCTGAAGGCGGGTCTTTATCTCCCCTTTGTGTGAGGACGGTCTTTATCTTCCCTTTGTGTGAGGACTGACGCCAGGCCAACTGGTAAAGGCGGGTCTTTATCTCCCCTTTGTGCGAGGACGGTCTTTATCTTCCCTTTGTGTGAGGACGGTCTTTATCTTCCCTTTGTGTGAGGACGGTCTTTATCTTCCCTTTGTGTGAGGACGGTCTTTATCCCCCCTTTGTGTCAGGACTGACGCCAGTACAAGTGGTGAAGGCGGGTCTTTATCTCCCCTTTGTGTGAGGACTGCCGCCAGTACAACTGGTCAAGGCGCCGTATTGTGTCAGGCTTTTAATGACATCCTTCCTCCCATTGACTATACCAGTTGGAAGATACCTGATGAACAGACAACACTACATTCTAAAAAGAGAGAGCGTGCGTCTCGATATTGGTTGGGCTGTGGACAAAACTGTTTCTACTATCTGCGCAATAGGACATTCACATCCTATACTCATCACAGACCTGCCTGCATTCCAGCGATATTAAACATGTTGCTTTGACTAGTCAGGCTGATTCTTTACATGGATATCATTCTGCTGTTAATCTTGTGTCTGTGTGACGAACCGTTTTTTGTCCGGTCACAATTTTTTTACAACCGTGTTTGCCGGAACATGTTCATCCGAAAACCGGTTGGTTAGTTTTACCTGACTGCTGCTCACCTGCGCTGTGTATAAGCCAGGTGAGCTGAAATGATCAGGCAGTCTCTACAGCAGTTCCGGCAGTGTAAGTTACCAGTGGCCGAAGATGGACTCCTGAACGAGTTGCTGTGGCAGTCAGGTATTACATTATGAGCAATTTTAAATCATGAACTGAAATCGTTCTCCCCTCCTATAGGCGACTGTAACTTTCTCAGCGCATCGTAATGGGTTTTTGACAAAAAAAGTATTGTTGTTTTTTGGTTTATCTTGTGACTTGATAGGGGAGGAAATTGTTTTCAAAAAGTATGAATAGAAAGAAGGAAAAGAATATGTTGTTGATGAGTGATCGGAAAAGGAGGTGGCTTAGCTGGTTCATGGCTTTATGATGAAAAGAAAAAGTTTTGATTATTCTAATGTATTGTAATGATGTTATTGGTAGTAAGCTCCGGAAGTGAGCGATGGAAACTATCGTGTAATAATGCTTTTGATATGTATTTAAACCATCCTTTGATATGAATAATGAATGTCTATTTGTTGATAAACAAGAGTGTTCGGAAATCTTACCTTGATATATGTTTGAGGGCTGTTACTGTTAATAATGAATGATTTTATGAAGGGAAGTCCTTCTCTGAGATGTAGTGATTATGTGAAATTACAAAAAAAAAAAAAAAAAAAATCTTGTCGTGATGGAAGAAGAGACATGTTTGTTCTGATCATTGATATTAATCGTCTTGGGAGAAAACTGAAGGCTGTATTGGTCTGAAATGTTCTCACATCAAACATGAAGCCATTTCCCCATGACTTAAAGGCAGCTTTGCAACCCCACGAGCAGTTATTCGTCAACCGTGCTTGCTTACTTTAAACGCACCTTTTTTTTCTCACACTGGGAGAGTGGAACATTCTAATGTTTGACATATGAGAGTGGCCAGTGTAAGAAATGCTGGCTCACACCAGTGACTTGAACAGATTTTCTAAAGGCCAAGGAGTGTCTTTTCCTTCTTCTTTTTCTTTTCTTTCTTTCTTTCTTTTTTTTTTTTTTTTTTTTTTTTTTGTTTAATTGAATAAACATTATACCACTTTCTTGTTGATATTTCAAGACATTTAAAGGTGTGTCTTCGTCTTTCTGTAAATCCGAGTTTTTTTTTTTTTTTTTGTGTTTCTTTTTGTACCGTACGATGATGTATTTACTAACACGTATACGTATGTATCTGTTGTCACGTTTGAGTTGATTGTGTGTTCTGAGTGCTGTTTTGAATAAGAAAAAAGATCCGTCCAGTTATGATCAGGGTGTGGCCAAAATTGCCGGATGTGTGGGTCAATTTTGGAAAGTCTTCCAATGTAGGGGCACTTTTTTTTTTTTTAAAGATAGATTCAATGCAATGAGAAATATAAAGATTTGTACTGATAATGTTTGGTTTCTGTGCAGCTTTTAAAATTAGTGCCAAAAAACAGCCCGAGTCATGTAAATGGGACCAAGTGTCGTTGTGACCACGAATCGTTGTGACCACATGTTGTGACGACGTGTCGTTGTGACCAAGTGTTGTTGTGACCGCGTGTCGTTGTGATCACATGTTGTTGTGACCACATGTCGTTTTGACAAAGTTTCATTGTGACCACGTGCCATGGGAACAGGCAGCCATGGCAACAGGCAGCCATTGAAACAGGCAGCCATTGAAACAGGCACCCATGGGAACAGGCAGCCATGGCAACAGGCAGCCATGGCAACAGGCAGCCATTGAAACAGGCAGCCATTGAAACAGGCAGCCATTGAAACAGGCAGCCTTGGCAACAGGCAGCCATGGCAACAGGCAGCCATGACAACAGGCAGCCACAGGAACAGGCAGCCACGGGAACAGGCAGCCATGGGAATAGGCAGCCATGGCAACAGGCAGCCATGGGCAACAGGCAGCCATTGGAACAGGCAGCCATTGAAACAGGCAGCCTTGGCAACAGGCAGCCTTGGCAACAGGCAGCCTTGGCAACAGGCAGCTATGGGAACCAACAGGCAGTTATGGGAACAGACAGCCATGGAAACATGCAGCCATGGCAACAGGTGCCCATGGCAACAGGCAGCCATTGGAAGAAGCACCCACGGCAACAGACAGCCTGAACACCGATTCGGCTGTAAAGCAGTGTCTCCTCTGGGTGGTTCCATCATGGCGACTTGATAATGACTGTTTCCTGTGCACTGCCGATGCTGGGACTGAAATAGGGCAAAGAAGAGTGTGGTTGTATATCGGCAGCCAGGATGAGTGTCATGGGCGATACAGTCACTGACATGGAATGAGATATGAGTGTCATGGGCGATACAGCCACTGAAATGGAATGAGATATGAGTGTCATGGGGGATACAGCCACCGACATGGAATGAGATATATGAGTGTCATGGGGGATATACAGCCACCGACATGGAATGAGATATGAGTGTCATGGGGGATACAGCCACCGACATGGAATGAGATATGAGTGTCATGGGGGATACAGCCACTGAAATGGAATGAGATATGAGTGTCATGGGCGATACAGCCACCGACATGGAATGAGATATGAGTGTCATGGGGGATACAGCCACCGACATGGAATGAGATATGAGTGTCATGGGGGATACAGCCACCGACATGGAATGAGATATGAGTGTCATGGGGGATACAGCCACCGACGAGAATGAGTGTCAACAGACCGAAATGGAATGAGATATGAGTGTCATGGGGGATACAGCCACCGACGTGGAATGAGAATGAGTGTCATGGGGGATAGAGCTACTGACGTGGATTGAAGGATGAGTGTCATGGGGATAGAACTACTGACGTAGAATGAAGGATGAGTGTCATGGGGGGATAGAGCTACTGACGTGGAATGAAAGATGAGTGTCATGGGGGATAGAGCTACTGACGTGGAATGAAAGATGAGTGTCATGGGGGATAGAGCTACTGACGTGGGTTGAAAGATGAGTGTCATGGGGGATAGGGCTACTGACGTGGGTTGAAAGATGAGTGTCATGGGGATAGAACTACTGACGTTGAAAGATGATGTCATGGGATGAGAGCTACTGTCGTGGAATGAAAGGGTGATAGAGAGAGCTACTGACGTGGAATGAAAGATGAGTGTCATGGAATGGGGAATAGAGCTACTGACGTGGAATGAAAGATGAGTGTCGTGGGGGATAAAGCTACTGACGTGGATTGAAGGATGAGTGTCATGGGGATAGAACTACTGACATAGAATGAAGGATGAGTGTGTCGTGGGGGATAGAGCTACTGACGTGGAATGAAAGATGAGTGTCGTGGGGGGATAGAGCCACGGACGTGGGGGAATGAGAGATGAGTGTCGTGGGGAGCTACTGACGTGGAATGAAGGATGAGTGTCATGGGGGATAGAGCTACTGACGTGGAATGAAAGATGAGTGTCATAGGGGTTACTGACATGGGTTGAAAGATGAGTGTCATGGGGGATAGAGCTACTGACGTGGACGTGGACTGATGAAAGATGAGTGTCATAGGGGT
>JADBJO010001844.1:332902-347902 GCA_016801955.1 Conus betulinus
TTAGACTTTAAAGAAAAAATAGGAGCGAGGGGAAGGGAAGCGTTCACAGAAGTCTATTAATTTGATGCATGGAAAGCACTTTCGCTATTTGCACAATTCATGGTTTGTGGGTTATTGTTTTGATAGAAGCATATACAATCACACCCACATTCGATTCTTTATATAACAATGTTAATATTGAACAATGAAAAAAAATATGGTCTACTGTTAGAAGGCTTCAACAATCGCATGGTACATCTTGGGAAAATTTGGTTTTCCACAAACTTAGTCGAAGCTTGTATATTAAAGATGACATATGTCGTGGACATGATAAGATTTCATACTTCTCTGGAAGGTGTTCACTGTTCACGCATTTTTCTAATAACGAATTAATTTCTTGAACATCAAGTTTTAAATTGCTCTCAGGTGTTTTTCTTAACGCACCATCTCTAGCTAGTTTATCTGCTGTTCATTACCGATATGCCACAGTGTGATGGAATCCAGCAAAAAGATACTCCCATTCCCTTCAACATAATAACATGTATATGATGTCTTATTTCAAAAAAGCAAATCTATACTTATTTTGATTCCCAGTTTTGTAAGCTAAGACTTCGTGTTCAACGCGGAAAATTATATTATGGACAGCAGTGTTATTGTCACACATAAAAATCAACGCCATAAGAATAGCATACATTTCTGCCGTAAATATGGAGAACCCTTTCCCAAGAGAAAAGGATCTACGAATCTTCAGCAATGGGATCACAAAACAATGTGTGTGTGTGTGTGTGTGTGTGTGTGTGTGTGTGTGTGTGTGTGTGTGTGTGTGTGTGTGTGTGTGTGTGTGTGTGTGCGTGCGTGCGTGTGTGTGTGTGTGTGTGTGTGTGTGTGTGTGTGTGTGTGTGTGTGTGTGTGTGTGTCTGTGTGTGTGTGTGTGCGCGCGCGCGCGCGTGCGTGCGTGAGAGCGCGCGTGGGCAGGCAGGGCAAGGGGGCAAAAATCGACGTGTTCCGGGTGTATTCTTTGGCTGTGTTAAATATTTGAACACGAAGCAGCTGACGACCTGACGGGCCATGGCGTCTGCCCAGCGCATTGTTTGCACGCTTCTCTCCCTTCGCTCCCATCTCCGATAGCCCGGCAGAAATGGCTCTTCCGTTTGACTTTCCCTGCCCCTTCCCTCCACGTCACCCCCTCAGTCCTCACCCTTGTACACTACCCCTCTCTTGGAAGGCGCGTTGCTTTCATTCATGCAGTCCGACCTCATTGTATGCATCTGTTTATTTTGTTCCCTGTTCCTTTGATGTGTTTCCCTTTGTCTTACTTCTGTTCATTGAAACGTTTCGGTCTCCTTGTTTCTTCTTCGTCCTTTTACCCTTTACTCCATTATTTCCCAAACTATTCGCTGAATTCGTAATCTATTCACTTACTTATTCAATGATTGACTTTCGTCTTAATCTACTCAGTTATTTATTAACCATCCTCTTCATTATTTCTTTTTTTTTTTTTTTTTAACTAATTCGTGTATTTATCAGTTTAGCGTTTGCATCACATTAGACTTCCCCGTGACCAAAGTCATCACATTAGACTTCTCCGTGACCAAAGTCATCACATTAGACTTCCCCGTGACCAAAGTCATCACATTAGACTTCCCGTAACCAAAGTCATTACATTAGACTTCCTGTGACCAAAGTCATCACATTAGACTTCCCCGTGACCAAAGTAATCACATTAGACTTCCCGTGACCAAAGTCATCACATTAGACTTCCCGTGACCAAAGTCATCACATTAGATTTCCCGTGATCAAAGTCATCACATTAGACTTCCCGTGACCAAAGTCATCACACTGGACTTCCCCGTGACCAAAGTTATCACATTGGACTTCCCCGTGACCAAAGTTATCACATTGGACTTCCGTGACCAAAGTCATCACATTGGACTTCCCCGTGACCAAAGTCATCACATTGGACTTCCCGTGACCAAAGTCATCACATTAGACTTCCCCGTGACCAAAGTCATCACATTGGACTTCCCCGTGACCAAAATCATTACATTAGACTTCCCCGTGACCAAAGTCATCACATTAGACTTCCCCGTGACCAAAGTCATCACATTGGACTTCCCCGTGACCAAAGTCATTACATTAGATTCCTGTGACCAAAGTCATCACACTGGAATTCCCCGTGACCAAAGTCATCACATTAGACTTCCCCGTGACCAAAGTCAGTCTCCACGGAGGAAATGTGTTGCTGCAGTCGGATGTCACTCATCCTTTTCCCTGCCTTCCCTGCTGTCTGCAAGTCCTTTACGAAGTGGAGGGAGGGAGGGGGATTTTTTCTGCTCTGACCGGCTCCTGCCCAGAGTTGAGTTTGCCGCGGGTATATTTGGGAAGACTGGGACCACACAGCCGAGTCGAGTCGAGTTTAGTGCTCAGGTTTCCTAACCAACACCGCACCTGTCTGAATCTCTCGGGCCTGGTTGATGCTGAGATACATTATGAGAGTAAGCGTAGAGTAAAGCCCTGTCGTGCAGTCTCAGACTAGAACGGAAATCCGCAGCATTATGTTCGTCCTCCTCCTCCTTCTCCTCATCGATCAGCATAAAACAAACAAAAACACAGTCTCACATTCTGTGGCCCTTCATGCCCTGCTGTCATGGTGACCTCAGTTTCGATGTCCTCGCCACGTCTGTTACCTTGGTTTGATTCTGTCGCGATCGCCGGTATCGGGCGAATTATAGGGACTGTCGTTGAATGCACGTGGAGGCGCCCTCCGTAGGAAGAGCTCACTCACGCCGGCTCCGCGCGACTGAGCCATTATTGTCGTCAGCAGTGTTATAGTGTGATACGTCATGTTAAGTTAATGATATGCAAGGAACGATAACTCTGATTGCATGTTGTTGGTTGCCAAGTTATAGGTTAGTGATTAGAATCAGTTGGTTCCTCAGCGGTCGGTTTAATTAGTTTTATTTCCATGAACATACACATTGAACACAAAGCACATTTGCCAGGACAACAAGAGGACTCTTATATACAGCCCTGGCAGTGAGACATGCACAGTAAACATGAGACTGATGGCGGCCTATAATACAACATATTACCATAACAGACAAATTTAAACATGACAAAAGAGGTAACAATAAAAGTATAGTTAAGTGCTATACTTGTAAACAAGCGGTCGTCTGCTTTAGTCTGTGTACGACAGATACACCACAAACAGATGAGATTCAACATGGTGGCTTTGGTAGTGGTATTTTAGTGTCCTGATTGATGGCAGAGGGAAATCCACTTCCTCGTTCAGCACTGAATTTACATGTACCAAAGCAGTTTGACGGAAACCCAGCCAGCTGGACGAGATGGCATTAGAGGTTTGATAGATATGTAACTGCTTCAGGCCTTTCTCTAAGACTTGACAGAGAACGGGTTAGCATTTTTCTTTATTCTATGGGAGATGTGGCTGACGACATTCGTACTACTTTAGAAGTTGAGGAAAGTACTAGAAACTTAACGGACATCATCACGGCATTTCAACAATCGTTTTCACGCGCGTAAAAACGTCAAAGTGGAATGAGCAAAGTTCAACAGACGTGTACAAAATCAGGGAGAATCAGTTGATTCATTCATACAGAACTTGTGTAGATCAGCAAACGAATGCGAATTTGAAGCATTGTGTAGATCAGCAAACGAGAGTTGATGGGGGGACGTGATGAGGCAGCCGCCGTTTCTCTCCAGGCTCTTTGTTAGTGGCTGTCTTGAGGAGATCTGGCATGGTGTCCGGTCCTTTTTCTTGCATGCAACTGCATGCGAACTTTCCAATGGACTGCAGGCAAAAGCTGACCTGACACAAGACTTAGCTAAACAAATTACACGTCAAGCAGAAGCCAGAGCGGAAAAGCAACCCATCATTAGTGAAGAGAGTGCTGTCAATGCATTGCACAGATCTTCAAAGATACATACCCTAAGGTACAAAAGAAACACGTAGGCATACACAAAACACGCCTGCTGATCAGATATAACAAACACACACAAATGTGGCTGCTGTGGCAAACAACGTCATCCGAAACATAAATGCCCAGTTCTTACTGCTGACTGTGCATTGTGCAAAAAGAAAGGACATTATAAGGCAGCGTGCGGGAAAAGACTGAAACATGTGCGGGAAATTGACGACAGTAACATAGAAGAAGAAGACGATTTCTTGGGTCAGATTATCCAAATCAACAATGTCGATGAGAACAACTGGTCAGCAGCTGTGAAGATCAATGGAGAACTTCACTCATTCAACTGAATACAGGAGCTTCGGTTTCAGTTTGACTGAAGATTGGCCAAGCAAGCGCCGTGTCAAACTGTAGACAACTTCAAATGTTTAGAAGGTCCGGGAGAAACAAGGCCCACTGTTCTTGGCAGCATTGAAGCTGAACTGGAATAGAAGGGCAAATCAATGAAAGAAACATTAGTCGTCATAAAGGGACAGTATCACATGCTCTTCTCAGCAGGACAGCATGCACAATTCTTGGACTGGTAGCTCGCATACAAAACGTTGACGACTCACCATGGCAGGCTACACCAGACTTCAAAGCTGAATTCCTCAATTAATTTCAAAGGACTTGGATGCACTGATTGTAAATATCAGTAGTCCATTTCTCTCAAGCAGGAATTCCAGCCAGTGTGCATCTTTTGACCGCGCAAAGTTGCACATCATCATCTCCTACCAAAAGTAAAGAAGGAAATCGACCGTATGCTGAAAGACGAAATGATTTCTTCAGTTACAGGACCATCTGATTGGCGTTCTGGCATCGTTGTTGTACCGAAAGCCAATAATGCTGTGCAAATCTGTGTCGATCTCACACACCTGGACAAGGCTGTCAAAAGGGAAGTACATCCTGTGACATCGGTGGATGAAAGCTTGTGAAACTGGCTAGTTCCGAGTTCTTGACCAAACTGGATGCAAAGAGTGGTTACTGGCAGACACCTGTGAGTGAAGATTCAAGAAAGTTCACAACTTTTGTCACTCCTTTTAGAAGATACCAGTTCAACCGCCTTCCGTTTGGCATCAATTCTGCAAGCGAAACATTCCAACGAACCATGTCGCAAATCCTTGGTGACTTGGAAGGTGTTCTTTGCCACATGGACGATATTTTGATCCATGCTGCAGATCAAGATACACACAATCACCGCTTCAGATTGGTCCTTCAACGTCTCCAGAAAGCCGGGGTCACACTGAACGAGAAATGCGAATTCTCGAAATCACGTGTTATTTCTAGGCCATATCATCGACAGCGAAGGAGTTTATGCAGATCCTGGGAACGTGGAGCCATACAGCAATTTTCACGGCCAACTACAGTGATTGAACTCCAGCGTTCCGTGGGCATGGGCACCAGCTGGGTAAATTTGTACCCAGTTTAGCCACTATGACAGCTCCACTTCGCAGTCTCCTGAGAAAGAACTCTTCCTGGTTTGGGGGTGAACCTCAAGAGACAGCATTCAACCAAAACCAAATCAAACAGTTGTTGACGTCAACAAAAGTACTGGCACACTACTACCTTGCAAAAGATACCATCAATGCAGCAGATGCATCGAACTACAGTATTGGTGCAGTCCTTCCCCTAAAACAAGAAGATGGTTCTCGGCGTCCGGTCTGTTTCACCTTACGCTCTTTGACTGATACAGAAAAACATTACGCAGTAATCGAAAAAGAAGCTTTAACTTCTTCAACTTGGGCATTAGAAAGACTGGAGGAATACATTTTGGGTATTCAGTACACCACTGAGACAGATCACAAACCCCTGGTACCTCTTCTGAACACAAAGGACATAGCCAAGATATTCCCTCGCATTCAGAGATTTCGCCTCAGACTAATGCGCTACAACTACATTGTAAAACACGTCGAAGACAAAACTCAAACTACTGCAGATAAACTGTCTCGAGCACCTGTTTCTGAACCAGACAAAACAGCCATCAATCTGTTGACAGATGCTTCAGCACACGCAGAGAAATGTATTGAAATGCTGCCGGCATCAAGCAGGAAAGTTCAAGAAATTACAGAGGCCCAACATTCTGATCCAGAAACAGCAAAAGTGATACAGTACTGCAAATCTGGATGGCCCGATCTCACGCCTGACCTACCACTGATGAAACAATATGGGGAAAACCGTCATCATTTCACAGTCATCGATGACCTGTTACTATTTGACGATAGAATTGCCATTCCCACTGCTTTACACCTAGACATTCTTCAGCGACTACATGATGTACACCGAGGAATCACCAAAGCATCAATTTGTATTTGATGGCCATACATCTCTATCAGCTAGAGACAATGGTGAACAAATGCACTACGTGCGCAATCCACAGGCCAGAACACAGGGAGCCTTTGCTTCCATTCAATTTTCCTTACAGGCCTTGGTCTTGTCTTGCTATGGATCGCTTTGAACTGAAAGAGAAAACTTACTGCTCATCATTGATTACTTTTCACGATAGATTGAATTGCGGGCTTGGAAGACCTGACAAGAAAACCACCATCACACATATCAATAGTGTGTTCGCTACTCACGGCATTCCAGACATGATCATCTCAGACAATGGACCTCAATTTGTCAACTGGGAATCCAAAGCTTTCGCTCAGGAGTATGGCTTCATTCACACCACTTCTTCTCCAAAACACCCTCGCAGCAGTGGAGAGAGGCAGAAAGGGCAGTTCAGGCAATCAAAGACTTGCTCAAAAAAGCAGCTGGTCCATATGACGCACTTCTCATGTATCGTGCAACGCCACTGAGCAATGGATTGCCACCCGCAGAACTACACGTGAGCCGGAAATTAAAGACCATAATCCCTGCTCTTCCCACAACTCTGTCTTCATGCACTCCCAATTTCTCAGAACTAGAGTCAAAAGGAGTCAAATCAAAGTTTGAAACAAAGAATAACTTAGAACAATTGTCATGAAGCAAAGGAAGCCTCACTTCTTCACAAAGACAACACACAGTCTGCACTAAAGACTTGAACAATTCTGGAACTATGGTCGACAAACATCACAACCCTCGTTCATTCATCATCCAAACCGACAATGGTGTTATACAGTGGAACAGACTACACTCGGGTACCCACCAATGAAAACAAAACACCAGCAAACACTATGAAGATGAATGGATGCAGATGTTGCTCACCACCTCACAGTCCACCCAAGTCTACAGAGACCTCCTTACAACGCCCAGATCTACAGTCTTCACCTTTTGCTTCTGGCCCCCTTTCGGAATTCCACCATCACCAGTTCAGACGAACGAGAAAACTAATTTGACACTTCCAATAGAACAACTGACACACATGCATTTATTACCAGGGCAGGAAGAAAAGTGAAGAAACCTGAAATACTGAACTTGTGAATGTCAGTTGACTGTTGCATGATACACACCGACAGAGCAGATACTAGACATGAAAGACATTTTGCATGATTGTTTCAGCCATCACTTTTGTGATACGATTCCGTTTACAAATTTGTTTTGTTATGATTACTATTTAATTCACACATTTAAGCTCATCAGTGAAACTGAACTGAATTTACTTTTGAACAATCGGGTCGCCCATTGACGGACCTCAAATTTCCTGTGAATCAACTTCTACCAGGAAAATTGACATTCCATTTGTTTACGTTGGACGCTATTGGACAGCATGCATGTACATGGATTTTTTGAGTTTCTCAACTGAACACTTAGTCTAGTGATTTAGTTATAATTAATATTAAGTTCTGCTAAATCATTTTTCAATTTAAAATGGGGGGAAATGTAGAGAGAGGACAGATTTTTGAAAGGACGATTGTTACATACTGTATGTAAAGATTTAAAACAAAAAAAATTACAAGGGGAAGTTATTCATAATATGATTTGTGAATTCCATGTCATCTTAGGAGGGAGGTGTTGTAGTGTGACACATCATGTTAAGTTAGTGTGTTTTGGTGTACATTCCTGATTTTGTGTTTTGGTGCACATTTTGGTTTTGTATTTTGGTGTACATTCCTGGTTTTGTGTTTTGCTGTACATTCCTGGTTTTGTGTTTTGCTGTACATTCCTGGTTTTGTGTTTTTGCTGTACATTCCTGGTTTTGTGTTTTGCTGTACATTCCTGGGTGTGTTTGGGGCGCATTCCTGGTTTTGTGTTTTGCTGTACATTCAGGTTTTGGTTTTGCTGTACATTCCTGGTAGGTGTTTTTGTGTACATTCTAAAGAGTCAACAGGTTAGGGGGGGCAGAGCATGCTATAATGTCACAACAGTTATGCAGACACTTTCAAACAACTTTCTTGAGAGTGTCTTGTCAAGAGGTGTTCTCTAAATTGATCACACAACGTTTGGAATATAATATTCATAACCGATTGGTCTTTCATGAATTACAAAATTGAAGAGACATTAAGCCCGGTGTACCTTTTCTTTCGTAAAAACATTTCAGTATGATACATATTTATCGTGAATAGCTACCCGATTTTGAGGCGACACACTAAAAACACACACGTATGCTGGCGTGTGTGCGCGCGGGTGCACACACACACACACACACACACACACACACACACACACACACACACACACACACACACACACACACACACACGCACGCACGCACGCACGCGCAACACACACACACACACACACACACACACACACACACACACACACACACTCATTCACACACTCATACTCGCTCACACATACAAACGCGCGCATACTCAGAGAGAGAGAGAGAGAGAGAGAGAGAGAGAGAGAGACAGACAGACAGACAGACAGACAGACAGACAGACAGACAGACAGACAGACAAACAGACCGGACCGGCAGACAGACAGACAGAATGAATGAATTGAACTTGCGATTGTTATACGGCGTAACACTTTTCTGAGAGAGAGAGAGAGAGAGAGAGAGAGAGAGAGAGAGAGAGACAGACAGACAGACAGACAGACAGACAGACAGACAGACAGACGGCAGACAGACAGACAGACAGAATGAATTGAACTTGCGATTGTTATACGGCGTAACACTTTTTGAGTGAGAGAGAGAGAGAGAGAGAGAGAGAGAGAGGAGTAGAGAGAGAGGAGAGAGAGAGAGAGTTCTGCTGTGTCTCAAAAGCCGATGAATGCCTTAAAATATTTTAGCCTTTGCTGGATATTTGTGCACTTACAGGCTATTGTAAAACTGTAGACGCCTACTTACAAACAGAAATCACATGGTTTTATACTTTGCGAAAGATCGCAAAAAACAGTTTCTTTTGCTCCGGCTTTTTTGGTTTTTTTTTTGATGACATATCTTTAAAATGAATTTTTTGTATCTTCTTCGCTAGTTGCACTGTGTTTGGGACTTCTAAGTTAGCAAGAGGTAATAGCGATGAGTGCGTCTGCGCTGAGCTCTTCTTCGAGACGATTCTTGTTGTGACGACTTTACAACAACATTTGTACATTTTAAAGTTGTTTATTTTACCATAATTTGATTTGATTTAATACTATATCAGTTTTTCTGTTTCCAAACTTTTCATGCAAAAAAGAGAAAATTTTGTGGAATCCTGGGGAACAATATCAATTTGTAGACAAAGATGATGGATCAGCATGTTCTCCTTGATAAACGCCAGTGTCGTTGTGTATTTCCATAATGATTTTTTAAATACTAAAATGAAATGTCTACCCTGAAAACCGTATCTTCAAGGGGGCCTACGTTTGAAAGGGCAGAGAGAGGGTCAGGGGTGAAAGTGGGCGATGGGGTGAAAGGGCAGAGAGAGGGTCAGGGGTGAAAGTGGGCGATGGGGTGAAAGGGCAAAGAGATGGTCAGGGGGTGGAAGTGGGGCGATGGGATGAAAGGGGGCAGAGAGATGGTCAGGGGTGAAAGTGGGGCGATGGGGTGAAAGGGGGCAGAGAGAGGGTCAGGGGTGAAAGTGGGCGATGGGGTGAAAGGGCAGAGAGATGGTCAGGGGTGAAAGTGGGGCGATGGGATGAAGGGCAGAGAGAGGGTCAGGGGGGTGGAAGTGGGGCGATGGGGGAAAGACGCAGAAAGGGCAGAGAGATGGTCAGGGGTGAAAGTGGGGCGATGGGGGTGAAAGGGCAGAGAGAGGGTCAGGGGTGTGAAAGTGGGCGATGGGGTGAAAGGGCAAAGAGAGGGTCAGGGGTGGAAGTGGGGCGATGGGGTGAAAGGGCAGAGAGAGGGTCAGGGGTGGAAATGGGGCGATGGGGTGAAAGGGCAGAGAGAGGGTCAGGGGTGGAAGTGGGGCGATGGGGTGAAAGGGCAAAAGAGAGGGTCAGGGGTGAAAGTGGGCGATGGGGTGAAAGGGCAAACAGATGGTCAGGGGTGGAAGTGGGGCGATGGGATGAAAGGGCAGAGAGAGAGGGTCAGGGGTGGAAATGGGGCGATGGGGTGAAAGGGCAGAGAGAGGGTCAGGGGTGAAAGTGGGCGATGGGGTGAAAGGGCAGAGAGAGAGGGTCAGGGGTGGAAGTGGCGGGGCGATGGGGTGAAGGGCAGAGAGGGTCAGGGGTGGAAGTGGGGCGATGGGGTGAAAGGGGGCAGAGAGAGGGTCAGAGGTGGAAATGGGGCGATGGGGTGAAAGGGCAGAGAGAGGGTCAGGGTTGGGAAGTGGGGCGATGGGGTGAAAGGGCAGAGAGAGGGTCAGGGGTGAAAGTGGGGCGATGGGGTGAAAGGGCAGAGAGAGGGTCAGGGTGAAAAGTGGGGCGATGGGGGTGAAAGGGCAGAGAGATGGTCAGGGGTGAAAGTGGGGCGATGGGATGAAAGGGCAGAGAGAGGGTCAGGGGTGGAAGTGGGGCGATGGGGGTGAAAGGGCAGAGAGATGGTCAGGGGTGAAAGTGGGGCGATGGGGTGAAAGGGCAGAGAGAGGGTCAGGGGTGAAAGTGGGCGATGGGGTGAAAGGGCAAAGAGAGGGTCAGGGGTGAAGTGGGGCGATGGGGTGAAAGGGCAGAGAGAGGGTCAGGGGTGGAAATGGGGCGATGGGGTGAAAGGGCAGAGAGAGGTCAGGGGTGGAAGTGGGGCGATGGGGAAAGGGCAAAGAGAGGGTCAGGGGTGAAAGTGGGCGATGGGGTGAAAGGGCAACAGATGGTCAGGGTTGGAATGTGGGGCGATGGGATGAAAGGGCAGAGAGAGGGTCAGGGGTGGAAATGGGGCGATGGGGTGAAAGGGCAGAGAGAGGGTCAGGGGTGAAAGTGGGCGATGGGGGGTGAAGGGGCAGAGAGAGGGTCAGGGGTGGAAGTGGGGCGATGGGGTGAAAGGGCAGAGAGGGTCAGGGGTGGAAGTGGGGCGATGGGGTGAAAGGGCAGAGAGAGGGTCAGAGGTGGAAATGGGGCGATGGGGTGAAAGGGCAGAGAGAGGGTCAGGGGTGGAAGTGGGGCGATGGGGTGAAAGGGCAGAGAGAGGGTCAGGGGGTGAAAGTGGGCGATGGGGTGAAAGGGCAGAGAGAGGGTCAGGGGTGAAAGTGGGCGATGGGGTGAAAGGGCAAAGAGAGGGTCAGGGGTGGAAGTGGGGCGATGGGGTGAAAGGCAGCAGAGAGAGGGTCAGGGGTGGAAATGGGGGGTGATGGGGTGAAAGGGCAGAGAGAGGGTCAGGGGGTGGGTGGGGCGATGGGGTGAAAGGGCAAGAGAGGGTCAGGGGTGAAAGTGGGCGATGGGGTGAAAGGGCAAACAGATGGTCAGGGGTGGAAGATGGGGCGATGTGATGAAGGGCAGAGAGAGGGTCAGGGGTGGGAAATGGGGGTGATGGGGTGAAAGGGCAGAGAGAGGGGTCAGGGGTGAAAGTGGGCGATGGGGTGAAAGGGCAGAGAGAGGGTCAGGGGTGGAAGTGGGGCGATGGGGGTGAAAGGGCAGAGAGAGGGTCAGGGGTGGAAGTGGGGCGATGGGGTGAAAGGGCAGAGAGAGGGTCAGAGGTGGAAAGGGGGGCGATGGGGTGAAAGGGCAGAGAGAGGGTCAGGGGTGGAAGTGGGGCGATGGGGTGAAAGGGCAGAGAGAGGGTCAGGGGTGGAAGTGGGGCGATGGGGTGAAAGGGCAGAGAGAGGGTCAGGGGTGGAAGGGGCGAGAGGGAGGGGTGGAAGGGCAGAGATGGGGTGAAAGGGTGGAGAGAGGGTCAGGGGTGGAAAGTGGGCGATGGGGTGAAAGGGCAGAGAGAGGGTCAGGGGTGGAAGTGGGGCGATGGGGTGAAAGGGCAGAGAGAGGGTCAGGGGTGGAAGTGGGGCGATGGGGTGAAAAGGGCAGAGAGAGGGTCAGGGGTGGGAAAGTGGGGCGATGGGGTGAAAGGGGCAGAGAGAGGGTCAGGGGTGGAAGTGGGCGATGGGGTGAAAGGGCAGAGAGAGGGTCAGGGGTGGAAGTGGGGCGATGGGGTGAAAGGGCAGAGAGAGGGTCAGGGGTGGAAGTGGGGCGATGGGGGTGAAAGGGCAGAGAGAGAGGGTCAGGGGGTGGAAGTGGGGCGATGGGGTGAAAGGGCAGAGAGAGGGTCAGGGGTGGAAGTGGGGCGATGGGGTGAAAGGGCAGAGAGAGGGTCAGGGGGGTGGAAATGGGGTGAAGGGTGAAAGGGCAGAGAGATGGTCCGGGGTGACCGTGGTTAGGAGAGTCAGGGGTTGGGTGAGGGGGTTGAGGGAAGACAATGAAGGGGATGGAATGGCCTACAAATTCTGAGTGTATGACAGAGACTCGTGGTGAGAAGCTGGTATTGTCGTCGTGCGTTTGGTGAATTGAGGCAAGAACTTGTAAGTACTAACAGATGTCAGTCAGCAGCGCGCGGTATAAAGTCTAAGTGTGTGCGTGACCGTATTGAACGAGCGTGGGTGTAACTGCAGATGAGACAATCAGGAGGATCGCGTTGACTCTTTTGCCGCCAAGTAGCGCAGATTACAAGGCAAAACATTTCAGATAAAACACAGTAACTAGAAGGGCATTCGGAGAGTGCAGATCCAAGAATAGCTCTTGGAGTTACCTCATGTTTGAACAAAGTAAATGTTCTGGGGAGGTAATGGTTGTGTGGAGTAAGAGTAAGTACAGTTTCTCTCCCACGTACAGTTTAGAAATACAAAAGGGCTGAATGTTCCTTGACAATAGAAAGTACACAGGGCTGTCTGTTCCTTGACAATAGAACACACACAGGGCTGTCTGTTCGTAACAGCAACTTCACTGTATTAACGTTCAGTGGAAAACGACAGGAGACAATGTTCAGAAATCTGCGAGGGAGGTCATGTCTGACTTAAACGTAAGTGACCCCACCGTTTTCGTGGAGCAGATGCTGCTGGTGCGCACGCCCAAAGCAAGTTGGCCCCATCAAAAGCTTAGCAGTTCAACCAGAGGAAGAGAAAATGCCAAAATCTGGGTATGAAACGGTGCGCCTGCAGTGCAGACAGTCAATATCCCGATCGTTATCCTGAGGTGCGCTTCAAATTATACTCGACTCTCTGGGGTCTGTTTGCTTGACCCGTAAACTAAAAAAAAGGGGTAACTCTACATACAGTGGAAAGAGGCGTTATCTTTCCCTGTTTTGTTTTTATTTTGGTTTTAAAACCGGGAACAGATTTTTTGCGAACGGATTCATTCCATCATGCCGAACTAATCCTAAACCAGCTGTTTGGCCTCGATCTGCAAAAAGAAGGGTTTAATTCATGTTTCCATGCAGTTTCTTTTTAATCTGTTAACATTGTTGATTAATACATTTTGTAATAATTTTGCTGATCGGACCACGAATCCACTTTTTGATCCGGGTGGGATCGTCCTTTGGTACAGTCTGTCTTTCCACCAGGTTCAGTAGTTTTCACATCAGTCAGCTGACGGACAAAAACAAATAAACCGATAGATGCGGATGAAAACGTAAGTCTGGTGGCGTCAACTGAAATGGGAGAAGAAAGCGAGACTGGTTGATTACTATGGTGAGAGGGGAATAAAGCGAAATCACAAGCTTCGCAGAAGCTGAACTTAAGACCAACCAAAATGATTCATTTACCGTGCACAAACACAAAGCATATATATATACATACGATTGTGTGCACGCACGTGCGCTTTATACACAAAGGCACACAGCTATGAGCCTCATGGCTTTTCATACACCTTTAGAAATACGCGTTTGGCTCTTCAGACGCCATCAGCAGGTCTTAAATGGAATAAAAGAGACAAGACATCCAATTCGATAGCGATCTTAAGTACGACAGAATACACTTTTGGGATACAGTTCTTTCACTGGTTGTTGACACACTTTGTACAGACCATCGACTAGTCTCCAGCTGTGACACTCGATCCAAAACAGTCGTCTGTCGCAGACGACGTGTTCGTATGAAGCTGACTGGCCAAGGGGTACCACGGGAGTTCCCGCCGTCAGAAAACAACACAGCGCGGGGTACAGGCATGTCAGCGCTTTTATTTCAAACTCTGCATTTTGTTGGAAAAGAAACCTATGAATGGGAACTTCTATTTTTGTTCGTCAGTTAAACTGCCGAGATTTCCTCTAGAAAGTACTCCTTCTTCTTCTGCTTCCAGCGGACACTCCCTGTATGTATAGACAGGCAAGAAAGTACTCCAAAATACTTGTCATCTTCCACCGTACTGAGCTCTTGCATGACAACACACCTTAGTAACTGCATAACAACACCTTAGTTACTGCATAACAACACACCTTAGTTACTGCATAACAACACACCTTAGATACTGCATAACAACACGCCTTAGTCATTGCATAACAACACACCTTAGTTACTGTATAACAACACACCTTAAGTTACTGTATAACAACACACCTCAGTCACTGCATAACCACACACCTTAGTTACTGCATAACAACACACCTTAGTTACTGCATAACAACACACCTTAGATACTGCATAACAACGTACCTTAGTCATTGCATAACAACACACCTTAGTTACTGTATAACAACACACCTTAGTTACTGCATAACAACACACCTTAGATACTACATAACAACACACCTTAGTCATTGCATAACAACACACTACTTAGTTACTGTATAACAACACACCTTAATTACTGTATAACAACACACCTCAGTCACTGCATAACAACACACCTTAGTTAC
>JADBJO010001844.1:360402-370685 GCA_016801955.1 Conus betulinus
TGTCAATACTCAGTATGACCGCCATTAGAGCGAATACAAGGTAGACATCTCTGTCTCATAGAGTCCACTCCTGCTGCAAGAAGTCAAAGAGCTGGCCCAGGTTCACTGCTGGAGGGTGGTTCTTGTGAAGCAGGCGCCCAAGGACGTCCCAGGCGTGCTCGATCAGGTTAAGGTCGGGCGAGGATGCTGGCCAGTCGAGGCGGTTGACCTGTTGCTCCTCCAAGAAGACGTTTACCACCCTGGCATGGTGGGGACGGGCGTTGTCGTCCTGGAGGATGGCGTCAGGGCCCAGGGCTTGCAGGGCAGGCAGGACCAGCGGCTGAAGAATGTTGTCTGTGTACTACACCAGTTAGGTTGCCTTTAACTCGGTACAGGGGGGTTCTGAAGTTCCTACCTATGCCACCCCACACCCTGATAGACTCCCCGCCATACCGGTCCCGTTCGATTACGTTGGCTTCTTGGTAGCGTTCCCCTGTCCGCCTCCACACATATGCGATCATCCTGGAAGAGCCGAGCAAAATGCGACTCATCGGAAAACATCACCTGGGCCCAGTGCTGCCTCGTCCAGGCCACATGAGCTCGGCACCAGGTCAGTGGCGCCCTACGGTGAGCTGCCGTCAACACAGGTCGAACAGTTGGCCGTCTTGCTCGGAGGTTAACTTCTCTCAGGCGGTTCCGAACAGTTTGGTCGGAAATGTTGACGTTCGCTGCAGCACGCAGTTGTCGCCTGAGGTTGTTTGCAGTGGCAGTTCTTTGTCTCAGGCCGTCAGAAACAGCAGTCTGTCCAGCTGTCTGGTAGTGGACCTAGACCGGCCAGAGCGTCGTCATTCAGCAGTACTACCGGTGGCGTTGAAGCGGTCACGAAGTCTTTGGATGACAGCATGATGCACTTGAAGGTGACGACCAACTTCTCTGACGCCTACACCTTCTTGAAGACAAGCAACAGCCCTTCCCTGGTCAGTGTCATTTGATCTCCGTCTTGGTGGCATGGGTTAAAAACACCCCCCAAAGTGGCTTTTTTTATACCCATTGGTCAGCAAAACTGGTTGCCATGTATTCAGTTAACGCACGACTTGCACGTGCAATGGGGTTTGCAGTCAGCCCAACTCTGCTGCCTCAGCTATGCGCTCGCAAACCACAACCATGCTTTCGTGATTTCGGTGTTCTTTTGTGAACTCTTTCAACCCACTAGACTCAGATTCAACTGAACACATGCCAAAACCAGTTTTGCATTGAAGCTGTTGTCACACTTTTAGTGCAAAAATTGGACAAAAGCTTTCAATTCTATACACTACGGTGCGTTATCTAAACCATATGAAAAATGCCTGACTGTTACCTCTGCCCACTGACTTTTCCACAACTATGCCTACCAGGCCCCACACTTACACTGACAAGGACAGTTTAGATGTTAAACGGCAATACAAGATATTGATCTCCGCCGTAGAGTTTTCTTTTAGCATCTAGTGATGATGGATTCTCCCTTCGTGTCCGACAGATGAGTAGGCAGGCAGGCCATCTGCTGATGTGGGTCCTCATGTGGGAATGAAGACCAATCATTGAGGCACAAAGTCTTCCACAGACGCTGCATGGAATGAAGTCCTGCAAGGATGGGCCCCGTCTTCTGTGATTCCTCCTTTCCTGGATGGCAGCTGCTCTGTTGCGCTCAAATGTCTTTGTGCCCTGTGTACACCATTGCTTCCACTGTGTTCTGTCAAGGACGACATCTTCCCAGGAAGGAGCATCTATGTCTATGGCGCAACTTCTGGGGTTGGCCTTCAAGATGTCTTTGTATTTCTTGAGAGGCCTTCCTTGGTCACGTTGACCTTCCTTCAGTTGTCCATAGAGCAGCATCATTGGAATACTGCTGTTCATGTTGTGCACACAGTGATGACTTCAGCAAACCATTGGAGTGGCAGTTTTCAGTGCCGTGGCGTCCAAGAACGTTGGGCCAAGTAGAGTAGTCTTTCCCCACACGAGCGTTTAAGTCCCCTAGGATGATGAGCTTGTCCTTGTGGTTGACCTCAGTGATGACACGGTTCAGCTCCTCACAGAAGACATCTTTGATGTCATCTGGGTCCGTCATTGTTGGAGCGTAGGCGCTGATAATGGTGGCAAAGCAGTCCTTTGTAAGCCTAAGCTGCAACATCATTAGGCGATCACTACTGCCATGTGGCAGGCTATCCAACTTCCGGGCAAGCTTTGTGCGAATTGCAATCCAACACCAGAAGTTCTTGGGTTTTCTTCAGGCTTCCCAGTGCTGTAAAAGGCGTAGCCTCCCTCCAGCTTCTTCAAGCTGTGTGTCGCCCGCAAGTCTTGTTTCACTCAGAGCCGCTATGTCAATCTGGTAATGGCCTAGCATCTTGGCAATCAGAGCGGTACGGCGCTCTGGTCTGTCCTCTCTGTCCAGTAAGGTTCATACATTTCATCCCCCAAATGTTGGAGGCATCTGCGTTTTCCTGTTGTGACTTTCGACCGCCTTGTTGGATGACCAGGCAGGCGCGATCACCTATCTGGTACAGTGAATGGCAGGCTTTGTTTAGGGATCCTTTTATCTCCCCCTCCCCATGTCGGGAAAGCAGTGCTGTCCCTGAATAGGGCTGCTCTGTCGCTGTAGGAGGATACGAGCACTGCATCTGCCTTGGTGTACGATGAACGACCATCAGCCTACAGCCGCCTACGTGCAAAAATTGTACCCAAGGACCTCCAGATTTGCACTTCAAAAGAATGGGATGTTGGGTAAGATCTATTTCTTAAGAGTATGTACAACAACATGAAAGCAAGCGTTAAGACGTGGTGACAAACTACGTAGAAAACTGTTTTCACCCTACAAAGACGAGGGACTAAGGAAGGCCCAATATTTGAAATTTTGCATTCATACCTGTCAAAACATGTAGGTTTAAGTGATTTTTACCCCCATCGTGCACAATAGAACGCTTGCTGGTAAATGTGATTGAAGAACGTCAACAGGCAGGAAAGAAAAAAAAAGTGTGTAGATATTACTTCCCAAACACTCTTGGACAAGAAATGCTTCTATGTTGTTTGTTTTGTTTTACGTCTTTCCACATTACGTGATATTAGACGGTAAAAATATATTCGGGGCCAGGATGAAAGGTTAAAACAACAAGTGAAAAGAGCTAACTTATCTACAGCTATACACAAAAACAGAAAATCCACATAATAATCAAATATAAAAAAAAAAAACACATAACTCTTCTGTCTTATCTCACCACTGACTGTTATAAGTATTTGCTTATTGGACTTTTAGCTAAGTGCAAAAAAAAAGAAAAGATATGTTTCACTTGCTGACAGGGAAACATTTTGAACAGGCTGTACAGGCGTATTTGGAATGAACTTTTTCATTAAGCTACACAAAAGAATGTGATCAGTTGATATGCTATGACCACATATACAATGTAATTTTTTGGCATACTTTGTTTTTAAAACAGTCCCATTTCCATCTACAGATCAGGGAACGTATCTGTCGTCTGCAGTATATGTTTTGATCGTACCTACTTAACGTTTCATGAATATTTTTCATTTCATCGTGTAAACCAAACACCCAGTTTCTCTTTCAATCAAATGAAAATTGGAACATTGTACTTTTTTTTTCCGCCAAAGGAAAGCACTCTTGCACTGACATACAGAAGTTCAAAAAAAATCCGAATGTGATGATCGTTTTGCTCCTCTCTTTGCTAGAAAATCAACCTTTTCATTATAATATAAGCTACAGTGGGAGGGCACCCAAAGAAATGTTATTTCAGTGTCTGTGACTGAGAGGAAATGTACTAAATTATTTATGTCAGTGATCATCTCATGTCTTTTAGTTTAACATTCTTTTAGTTTTAAATTCTTCATTGCTGTAAGAACTGACTTGGAATCTACTCATAAAACATTTTAAATAATTTTTGAGGGTAATCAACAACAAACTTAAAAAGCCATAATTATGGCAGTTAGCAGTGAATATAGATTTGTTTTTCTAAGATGATAAGACTTTTCTTTGTTAAGGCCTGGGATAATGTATGCTGCACCTGCATGTTCATTGATTAATGATCCATCAGTGTATATCTTAAAATGGTTGGAACAGTGATCATGCAAATACATTTGATATTGGATAATAACAAATTAGTATTTTCAGGCTTTGTTAAATCTGTATATTCAATATCAAAATGTGCTCTTATGTGCTTCCATGTTTGTTTGTTTGTGTGTGTGTGTGTATGTGTGTGTGTGTGTGTGTGTGTGTGTGTGTGTGTGTGTGTGTGTCTTTGCTGTACGTTTGTGCATGTATTGGTGGTGTGTGGTAGAGTGTGTTTCTACAGTTGGGGGGGGGGGGGGGGGGGGGGAGAAGTGTATAGTTGACATACAATGGAGAGACGGGCCGGGGGGTGTGGTCCAGGAGGGCGGATAGGATGGAGAGGTCAGAGCTGGACAGTGAAAGTGAGACATTTTGAATATGACAATTAATCTCCCAACGTGTATTTTCTTCAATGCTTTTCTGAAACAAGTTGTGGTTAAGTATCGATGGTCCACTTACATGTGCATCAAGGTTTGATGACTTATATGACATGTTGATTTCTCAAGTTAAATTGTTTCCCATTCGTTGCATATTGTGTGCTTTTTTTCAAGAGAAACAAACGCTTTCTGCAAGGGAGAGGGGAAATGCTGAACTATAGATAAACGACCTGGAATCAAATTCTACCAGAATCGCAGATTTGATCATTTACATCTGACTCGGGTTTGTTGTTGTTGTTGTTGTTGTTGTTTTTTCTTTTTTTTTAATTCTTTTTTCTAACACTGAAACAGAATCACCCGATGTGACTAACGACTCGGCCTGTAACAGATGCTCAAATATAAAGGACTTTTTCTTGATCTCTCAGGGGTGGGGATGCGGGTGGGGGCTAGGGTTGGATTCTTTCTTCTTTCTTTATCTTTTTTTTTTTTATCTATTCTATTTTTATTTATTTTTATTTTATTTTTTCAATTTATTTTATTTTATTTATTTATTTTATTTTTTTTTTTTTTTTTTTTTTTTTGGGGGGGGGGGGGGGGGGGGGGTCGGGGGGTCGGGATGGCTCAACCGTACAGAAACCTTTCTCGCTCAGACGTTACAGGTCGAACTTTGCTGTCACTCAACATACATTGTCACTTTTCCCGTCTCTCTTTGTGCATTACAGTTCTGGCGGCGTACGCGTAGTGTTCCCCCGCATCTCCCTTCCCCTGCCACCTCATCGATCCTCCTGTCACCCTCCTTCTGCCTCCCCACACCGCCTCTTCCACCCTCGCCCCTTTCCACTCTTGCCTCCTTCCGCTCCCCACACCGCCTCTTCCACCCTCGCCCCTTTCCACTCTTGCCCACCCCACACCGCGTCTTCCCACCCTCGTCCCTTTCCACTCTTGCCACCCCACACCGTGTCTTCCACCCTCGCCCCTTTCCACTCTTGCCCACCCCACACCGCCTCTTCCACCCTCGCCCCTTTCCACTCTTGCCCACCCCACACCGTGTCTTCCACCCTCGCCCCTTTCCACTCTTGCCCACCCCACACCGCCTCTTCCACCTTCGCCCCTTTCCACTCTTGCCCCCCACACCCGTGTCTTCCACCCTCGCCCCTTTCCCCCCTTGCCTCCTTCCACCGCCCCACACCGCCTCTTCCACCCTCGCCCCTTTCCACTCTTGCCTCCTTCCGCCTCCCCACACCGCCTCTTCCACCCTCGCCCTTTCCACTCTTGCCCACCCCACACCGCGTCTTCCACCCTCGCCCCTTTCCACTCTTGCCCACCCCACACCGCCTCTTCCACCCTCGCCCCTTTCCACTCTTGCCACCCCACACCGCGTCTTCCACCCTCGTCCCTTTCCACTCTTGCCCACCCCACACCGCGTCTTCCACCCTCGTCCCTTTCCAGTCTTGAGGGACGAACTTCTCAGTTCGTCCGTCAGCTTTGATAGGTGTGGATTTAAATCAAGCTCCACCGCACTATCTGTCTCCTAGTGAGTGTTGTCCGTGGCCTACAGAGGATGGGCGAAGAGTGTGTCCGTCACTTCTCAAAGGTTTGAAGATCGTCAACAATGCTGAAGCAGAAAAGACCTCTGGCTTGATTTCTTTTTTTTTTTTTTTGTCAGCTCATAAACACCCCTGAGTCCTTTTCCGCCTTTAGTCGATCTTCTACGTTCTTGACTCGTGTTCTCTTCTCTCCATCTATCATGGTGACTATTTTTCTTGACCCCTGTTCTCTTCTCTCCATCCATCAAGGTGACTATTTTTCTTGACCCCCGTTTTCTCTCCATCTATCAAGGTGACTATTTTTCTCTGTTCTCTTCTCTCATCTATCAAGGTGACTATTTTTCTTGACCCCTGTTCTCTTCTCTCCATCCAAGATCAAGGTGACTTTTTTCTTGACCCCTGTTCTCTTCTCTCCATCTATCAAGGTGACTATTTTTCTGACCCCTGTTCTCTTCTCTCCATCTATCATGGTGACTATTTTTCCTGACCCTGTTCTCTTCTCTCCATCTATCATGGTGACTATTTTTCTTGAACCCTGTTCTCTTCTCTCCATCTATCATGGTGACTATTTTTCTTGACCCCTGTTTCTTTTCTCTCATCTCTCCATCTATCAAGGTGACTATGTTCTCTTTTTCTTGACCCCTGATATTTTTCTTTCTCTCGTCTCTCCATCTATCAAGGTGACTATTTTTTCTGACCCTGTTCTCTTCTCTCCATCTATCAAGGTGACTATTTTTCCTGACCCTGTTCTCTTCTCTCCATCTATCAAAGGGGACTATTTTTCTTGACCCCTGTTCTCTTCTCTCCATCCATCAAGGTGACTATTTTTCTTGACCCCTGTTCTCTTCTCTCCATCTATCAAGGTGACTATTTTTCTTGACCCCTGTTCTCTTCTCTCCATCTATCAAGGTGACTATTTTCTTGACCCCCTGTTCTCTTCTCTCTCCATCTATCAAGGTGACTATTTTTCTTGACCCCTGTTCTCTTCTCTCCATCTATCAAGGTGTGACCTGTTTTCTTGACTATCTGTACTCTTCTTGACCCTGTTCTCTCTCTCCATCTATCAAGGTGACTATTTTTCTTGACCCCTGTTCTTTCTCCCATCCATCAAAGGTGACTATTTTTTTTTCTTGACCCCTGTTCTCTTCTCTCCATCTATCAAGGTGACTATTTTTCTTGACCCCTGTTCTCTTCTCTCCATCTATCAAGGTGACTATTTTTCTTGACCCCTGTTCTCTTCTCTCCATCCATCAAGGGACTATATTTTCTTGACCCCTGTTCTCTTCTCTCCATCCATCAAGGGTGACTATTTTTCTTGACCCCTGTTCTCTTCTCTCCATCCATCAAGGTGACTATTTTTCTTGACCCCTGTTCTCTTCTCTCCATCCATCAAGGTGACTATTTTTCTTGACCCCTGTTCTCTTCTCTCCATCCATCAAGGTGACTATTTTTCTTGACCCCTGTTCTCTTCTCTCCATCCATCAAGGTGACTATTTTTCTTGACCCCTGTTCTCTTCTCTCCATCCATCAAGGTGACTATTTTTCTTGACCCCTGTTCTCTTCTCTCCATCCATCAAGGTGACTATTTTTCTTGACCCTGTTTCTCTGTTCTCTTCTCTGACCCTGTTCTCTTCTCTCCATCCATCAAGGTGACTATTTTCTTGACCCCTGTTCTCTTTCTCTCCATCCATCAAGGTGACTATTTTCTTGACCCCTGTTCTCTTCTCTCTCATCCATCAAGGTGACTATTTTTCTTGACCCCTGTTCTCTTCTCTCCATCCATCATGGTGACTATTTTTCTTGACCCCTGTTCTTCTCTCCATCCATCAAGGTGACTATTTTTCTTGACCCCTGTTCTCTTCTCTCCATCCATCATGGTGACTATTTTTCTTGACCCTGTTCTCTTCTCTCCATCCATCATGGTGACTATTTTTCTTGACCCTGTTCTTCTTCTCTCCATCCATCATGGTGACTATTTTTCTTGACCCCTGTTCTCTTCTCTCCATCTATCATGGTGACTATTTTCTTGACCCCTGTTCTCTTCTCTCCATCCATCAAGGTGACTATTTTTCTTGACCCTGTTCTCTTCTCTCCATCCATCAAGGTGACTATTTTTCTTGACCCCTGTTCTCTTCTCTCCATCCTATCAAGGGACTATTTTTCTTGACCCCTGTTTCTCTTCTCTCCATCCATCAAGGTGACTATTTTTCTTTGACCCCTGTTCTCTTCTCTCTCATCCATCAAGGTGACTATTTTTTCTGACCCCTGTTCTCTTCTCTCCATCCATCAAGGTGACTATTTTTCTTGACCCTGTTCTCTTCTCTCCATCCATCAAGGTGACTATTTTTCTTGACCCCTGTTCTCTTCTCTCCATCCATCAAGGTGACTATTTTTCTTGACCCCTGTTCTCTTCTCTCCATCCATCAAGGTGACTATTTTTCTTGACCCCTGTTCTCTTCTCTCCATCCATCAAGGTGACTATTTTTCTTGACCCCTGTTCTCTTCTCTCCATCTATCAAGGTGACTATTTTTCTTGACCCTGTTCTCTTCTCCATCCATCAAGGTGACTATTTTTCTTGACCCCTGTTCTCTTCTCTCCATCCATCAAGGTGACTATTTTTCTTGACCCTCTGTTTCTTCTCTCCATCCATCAAGGTGACTATTTTTCTTGACCCCTGTTCTCTTCTCTCCATCTATCAAGGTGACTATTTTTCTTGACCCCTGTTCTCTTCTCTCTCCATCCATCAAGGTGACTATTTTTCTTGACCCTGTTCTCTCTTCTCTCCATCCATCAAGGTGACTATTTTTCTTGACCCCTGTGTTCTTTCTCTCCATCCATCAGGTGACTATTTTTCTTGACCCCTGTCTCTTCTCTCCATCCATCAAGGTGACTATTTTTCTTGACCCCTGTTCTCTTCTCTCTCCATCCATCAAGGTGACTATTTTTCTTGACCCCTGTTCTCTTCTCTCCATCCATCAAGGTGACTATTTTTCTGACCCCTGTTCTCTTCTCTCCATCCATCAAGGTGACTATTTTTCTTGACCCCTGTTCTCTTCTCTCCATCCATCAAGGTGACTATTTTTCTTGACCCTGTTCTCTTCTCTCCATCCATCAAGGTGACTATTTTTCTTGACCCTGTTTCTCTTTCTCTCCATCTATCTGACTATTTTCAATCTCTCCCATCATCAAGGTGACTATTTTTCTTGACCCCTGTTCTCTTCTCTCCATCCATCAAGGTGACTATTTTTCTTGACCCTGTTCTCTTCTCTCCATCCATCAAGGTGACTATTTTTCTTGACCCCTGTTCTCTTCTCTCCATCTATCAAGGTGACTATTTTTCTTGACCCTGTTCTCTTCTCTCCATCTATCAAGGTGACTACTATTTTCTTGACCCCTGTTCTCTTCTCTCCATCCATCAAGGTGACTATTTTCTTGACCCCTGTTCTCTTCTCTCCATCCATCAAGGTGACTATTTTCTTGACCCCTGTTCTCTTCTCTCCATCTATCATGGTGACTATTTTTCTTGACCCCTGTTCTCTTCTCTCCATCCATCAAGGTGACTATTTTTCGCTCACGTACAACCCACACACGCACGCACACACACACACACACACACGCACACAACACCACACACACACACACACCACACACACACGCACCACACACACACACACACACACACACACACACACAACACACACACACACACACACACACACACACACCACACACACACACACACACACACACACACACTCACACACACCACTCAGGCGCGCGCGCACACTCACACACACACTCAGGCGCGGCGCGCACACAAACACAGGCACGGATACATGCACGCACGCACACACTACGCACGAACACATGCACACAAAACCCATGCACATGCGCGCGTATGCGCACACACACACACACACACACACACACACACACACACACACAACACACACACACACACGCACACGCACGCACGCACACACACACACTACACACACACACACACACACACACACACAAACACACACACACACACACAAAACACGCGCAAACACGTGCACCGCGCGCGCACACACACACATACACACTCACACGCATATACACTTGCAACAAGTACACACATACGCGCAATTATATCCATTCACACATACGCACACACGCGCGCGTGAAGGAGAGCGAGAGAGATACAGACAGACAGACAGGCAGGCAGGCAGGCAGGACAGGGCAGGCAGACAGGCAGGCAGGGCAGGAGGCAGGCAGGAGGGAGGCAGACTGAAGGAACAGGG
>JADBJO010001845.1:0-2500 GCA_016801955.1 Conus betulinus
AGGACGGGGTCTACCGACGTGAGGATGGGGCCTACCAAGGGGACGGGGCCTACCGGCGCCGACGACGGAGCTTACCAACGCGAAGACGAGTCCTGTCGCCGAGCGGATGGGGCCAATCGATCAGACGGGGCCTACCAGAACGGGAACCGGGACTACTGGAGGAACAGGGCCTACTGTTACGAGGACGGGGCCTTTCAATGTGAGAACGAGTCACCTACGACTACAGCACCAGGCCAGGTGGCAACACCGGCCAAAGACGGGGTGTGGACAGTGTGTTGGCTGCAGTGTCGATACAACAGGGATACAGTGAGGGACCGTACTGGTGACACAAACTGTGAGTACAGAAGCGAGAGTGGAGCGATACGATATCAGTGGCAGCTGGAACTACAATTACCATCCACACCCCTACAACTATTTGTCAACAACGAATTTTCCCCTCTTACCAAGAGACAGAACAGTGTTTTAATCCCTGTGCCTGAGAGTAATGTACCAAAAGCATGTAACAGTGTAAGTGAGAGCAATGTCATTTTAGAATCATGGCCCATTCTCTCCGCTGTTTCAAATGTTGTGCAAAACAGCAGCACATGTGTGCCTGACTTGGACATTGTAGGCAGTGCGACATTAGGTGATGATTGTGAGTTTGAGCACCGTGAATGTGAGTACGAGAACACAAATGATAACCGAGTGTGCACGACTCCATGTAGTGAACAAAATATGACAGAACAAACAACTGCACAGACAGTTGACGAACAGAATCCTGATGGAAATGACACAGAAATAACTGACATACAAATGTAGACAGCGATGTCGAGCAAATTGTCGAGACATCTGACGAACCGTGTCCAGACTTAATTAATGAGCATGAATCTGACATAGCTGCCGCCACTGACGTGGTTGACGTACAAAACGAGCAAAATTCCGACATAGCTGACGACAAAGACAGAAAAATGACGAATCTACCCAGCAAGACAAAAATACAGACTGACAAAGACTCTGACAAAGATTCTGGAATAACCCCCAGCACCCTAACTCAGAATGGAACGGTGAAGTACAAACGTCTAACACAAACAGACCTGGCAAAGCCAACAAGAAACATCAGTGTAATGACCAGATGAGGCAAAAAGACAACAACGATAAGAAGACAAACACAAATGGTAGGCGCAAATCCGCACGAAACACATCTCAACGGGACCTGACAATAGACCGAGAAGTGCCACGTGTACCAGAGTGGCAAGTAAACGCCAAGCCACAATCCATGAAGTGACCAATAAAGACTCCTTACCTGTCAATCCAGACACTGCACAGGGATTTGGCCAGGCCCATATCGTGAGATCTCTTAAAAACTCGTGACTTACAACATTGAAGGACTGTCACACGTTTTTTGATACGGTCTTCGATCTTATTTAAGTAGCTTTGATTTTTGTTTGCTTGTAGAAACTTTTGCTACTCACTTTCCAGACATTTATTTCCTAGTTTTAAATCTTTCATAATTCCTGGTGTTAAGCTATCCGACGGTATAACAGCCAGATTATCAGGTGGTTTGACTCTCCTTGTCAAAAAGGAATTAGCAACCTATGTGGAACAAGTGTTTGTAGAATATGACAATATAATAGTTATGAAAATGGCTAAAGAATTGTTTAACACAGATTCTCCTACAATTTTGATCGGAACGTATATTCCACCCATGAACTCTCAGTATTATCAGACACGGAAATATCCAATGGCGTGGCCCTCTTAGAACAGTGTATCCTAGATCTGATGGAAACGTTTGGAAATGTACCACTTTTTCTTTTGGGCGATTTCAACGCACGAACTGGGGGAGAGAACATTTGTGAGAGGGATGATGATGGGGACGACGCTGTGCTTTGGAAGGGGGGTGATGATCAAGCGTCTTTTCGTACGTCTAAAGACACTGTTTTAAATGAATTTGGTGTATATTTGTTGAATGTTTGTGATTGTTTTGAGTTATTCATTTGAATGGGGCTGTTAAAGGCAATATTGATCTTGGCAACTTTACATACATTTCTCCGACTGGATGTAGCATTGTTGACTATGCCATAATGTCAAAACGTTTAATTAGTCACTGTGTTTCTTTGCATGTCAGACCAAGAATAGAGTCAAAACATATGCCTGTAGAAGTCATATTGAAGTCACAATTTAGCAGCTCCACTGGTGATACTTTTTCCAGAAAAAATCGTACGCATTTGAGAAATAATTTGGGATGGAAGTAAAATTGAAGAGTTTAGAGAAAATATTGAATCAGACGATTTCAAGCTCCCGCTTGGAAAATGCTACTCTTGTTGTCCACGATGACGTAAACAAAGCCATTGATATTTTTTAATGATGCGTTGCTTCAATGTATGAAGAAAACTAGTGTAGTTGGTAAAGAAAAATCAAATGTATGGTTTGACAAAGAATGTCGGCAAAACAGAAAGGAGCTCAGACATGGTCTGCGACAGTTATATTGTGTTCGTACAAATAAGGATATCGAAGACATAGA
>JADBJO010001845.1:10000-18541 GCA_016801955.1 Conus betulinus
TCCAATATCGCTTCCAGCGCAATTCCCTCAGGACTGGTACCATGTTGATCCATAATTTTGAGGGTGCATTAAGATTTCCACATAGTATGACAGAGTCTCCAAATTCATATTCTATTTCCTCCAGAAAGGTCCAATCCGTTTTTGATGTGTGTGGATACCTGGATGTATATATGCATTGATGACAACAAAGCTTTTCTTATTACCATCCGGTTTTTCTATCCTCACACCCATTAGCTCAAGTGTGCCGGTACACCATTTTTCCAGAGTATAATGAATTTAGAAATGGTTGTTCTGCCTTCAAGTCTTTTTTCGGTCAAACGCAAAACCTCCTTGGTATTTAATCGTCTGAAAATGTAGACATTGTTACTCATTTGCTAAGTTTGTGTCGGAAGCTTTTTGATTTAGAGAGAGAGAGAGAGAGAGAGAGAGAGAGAGAGAGAGAGAGAGAGAGAGAGAGAGAGAGAGAGAATAATATGTAGGCTGTGTTTGCAGATCATGATTATGCAATAAGTTACTTATTGTGATGAGAACATTGTTTGATGAATGGTCTTTTTTTCTTCATTTTCCAGTTATTAGTACTGTTCAACTGTTTTCTGTGTATACGCTTGTTTTTTGACTCGCATTTCTATCGTTGACAGAGTTTGGCAACAGTAAGTGGAAATTGCACATGCATTCCCTTGGCGTAAGGGTTGTTTTACTATTGTCAATAAAGCATTGTCATTGTAATTGTCAGTGTCAGTGTCATTCTCTCTCTCTCTCTCTCTCTCTCTCTCTCTCTCTCTCTCTCTCTCTCTCTCTCTCTCTCTCTCTCTCTCTCTCTCTCTCTCTCTCTCTCTCAGTGTAAGTGTTAACAAAGGTGTAAGTATCAGTGTTAGTGTGTGTGTATATGTAGGCTGCGTGCAGATATGTTTGTGCGTGTGTATGTGTATGTTTGTGTGTGTGTGTGTGTGTGTGTGTGTGTGTGTGTGTGTGTGTGTGTGTGTGTGTGTGTGTGTGATCTGTCTGGACTTTATATCAATCTAGTCGTATAAATGATATACCTAATGCCGCACAATGTCATTCTACGTCTCATAGAGTTCTTCTCTTCAACAAATGTTTGTAATGCAAGTCCCCTGAAATAGTCTATGCTCGCTATTCTGGGGCTGCAGGTTCGAATCTCTGTCGGGACGTTTTGGTATAGGGGGCTTTGTTTTATCCCTTAGAGCTCACATTGGTCCTGTGCTTTGAATGACACCATGAACTGATCTTCCATGTGTGAATGCACGATTCATCTTTTCCACAAACATTAATTCATATCACCAACTTTCAGAAGAGAGGGCCAATTTGGCCGTTGGTATGGATGTCACATCTACACAAAGGGCATCCTTCGCAAATATTGAAGGTATGAGAGAAAAGTTGAGTAGCCGATATTGAACTGAATGGCACGAGAAACAAATGAGAAGTGGCACTAGGCAACTCTTCAGCTGGTTCTACCTTGATAGGCAGCCCAGTGTGTAAATCAGATCGTGGAGTGTAAAGTCATTAGAGTCTGGTCGCAAACCATGACCAGGTGCTATGTAAGTGCTATCAAAATGTGTCCTGTTGTTTTCTTCTTTAAGACAAGCGTATCATCATTCAGTATTCTTTTATTTAATCGTTACTAAAATGCGTGTAAAGGCATTGTACTTTGTAATTTAGAGGTAACGTTTTGAATAAACTGTGAGCATCATCATCATAGTTTGCACAAAGCGGTTTCCTTCGTAAGAATGGATGAAACGTTGTTTTGTATCCAGTACAGAAGTGTTTTTTTTTAAGTACATGTGGACGACAAAGTTGTTGCCTTCCTGCCTTCCTTCAGACACGTTATGTACCATTCTCTTATGTTTCATGATTTCTTTGAGGTGATGTTAGCCTATCATAAAAAATGACGACTGGTGGTGTTCAGTGCAAAATGAAAACAAAAGAAAAATAGTTGTGGTATCATCTCAGAGTGTTGAACACATGTGCAGCAGCTGTTGGCATTAACGATAATGGGCCATTGTTGGTGTTGTCTGCGTGCATTGTGAAAACATTGATATTTCAACTTGGCTCAGTAAAAGGAACATTCATCAATTGCGTTATATGTATATACTCTCTCTCTCTGTCTGTCTGTCTCTCTCTGTCTGTCTGTCTGTCTGTCTGTCTGTCTGTCTGTCCATCTCTGTGCATGTGTGTGTCTCTCTCTCTCTCTCTCTCTCACTGTCTGTCTGTCTGTCTCTGTCTGTCTGTCTGTCTGTCAGTGTCCCTCTCTCCCTCCTCCTCTCTCTCTCTCTCTCTCTCTCTCTCTCTCTCTCTCTCTCTCTCTCTCTCTCTCTCTCTCTCTCTCTCTCGCTCGCTCGCTGTCCGTCCCAGATATTACATTTAAAGCATGATTTCAAAATCAAGTTAATGATGTTTGTATGTGGAATAAACAATACAGCTTCTTCTGATTATCTCTGTCACAGACACTCGGATCGGTAATCTCGTATCCGCGCAGGCGCGTCTGCGCGCACATATGCACACAAAGACACACGCACACTCACACACACACACACACACACACACACACACACACACACACACACACACACACACACACACACACACACACACACATATACACACACACACACACAAGCGTGCGCGCGCCCGCACACGCACTCACGCACGTACATACCACACAAACAAACACACACTAACAGGATCGCTTACACACAAACAAACTCTCTCTCTCTCTCTCTCTCTCTCTCTCTCTCTCTCTCTCTCTCTCTCTCTCTCTCTCTCTCTCTCTCTCTCTCTCTCTCTCTCTCTCTCTCTGTATGTGTGTGTGGGCATGTGTGTGTGTGTGTGTGTGTGTGTGTGTGTGTGTGTGTTGTGTGTGTGTGTGTGTGTGTGTGTGTGTGTGTGTGTGTGTGTGTGTGTGTAGCGCAGGAAGATGAAAGAGCAGAGTTGATAGGTGAAAAGGATGGAGAGAGAGAGGTTTAAGTTTGCGTTTTCGTGGCTATTCTTATTTATCTAAGTACACAACGTGGACAACACTCTTATATTTGTTTGTTTTCGGTATAGATATTCTGAAGGTCGCATGTATACTTCTGTCTATTTGATTACAGGTTTGTAATGAGTATGTGTGAGTGTAATTAAGGTGTTTTGATCTGATTTCCTGCAAAGATTTATGTTTCATTGTGTATAGAGTGTAGTGATGCCTTTAGAAATACATTATGCATCATTCTATGTCCTGCATAGTGTGTTTTCTTCAGTGAATTGCGTGTAATGGCATTAAGATCCTGTAGATTTTTTTTCCGCAACAAGATGTGTTATTGTGTGTCGCGTTACAATGTAAAATGTTTACGAGCATTCTGTGATATGTACAGATGTTTATTTCAATACAGTGAGTGCAATATCAACCTGGGTCATGACAGATTTGCCTCTGTCCTATATCAGGCGCGTTCTGTGTCTTTCATTGTTCTGCTGACTCGTTTCCTTCAAATGGAATGAACCACAATTAGTAGCATCTGGACTCTCTTAAAAAAAAACCTCTCTCTCCTCTCTCTCTCTCTCTCTCTCTCTCTCTCTCTCTCTCTCTCTCTCTCTGCTTTTCAAAAGCATTCACCACTGGGAAAGTGCATTTACATTTTTTAAAAAAAAGCGCAACACGGATTTGCTGACTACTTCTGCCTTGGAGACTTTTCGAAAAATATCTTCTACAGAAAGACGTACACGCCCCCCCCCCCCCCCCCCCCCCCCCTCTCTCTCTCTCTCTCTCTCTCTCTCTCTCTCTCTCTCTCTCTCTCTCTCTCTCTCTCTCTCTCTCACACACACACACACACACACACACACACACACACACACACACACACACACACACACACACACACACACACACACACACACACACACACACACACACACACACACACACACACACACACACACACACACACACACACACACACAGAAATATACACATACAAGGAAGCAAACAGACAACACACAGGCACACACCCATACAACCTCCCCACACACACACACACACACACACACACACACACACACACACACACACACACACACACACACACACAACCTCCCCTCACACACACACACACACACACACACACACACACACACACACACACACACACACACACACACACTGGAACAGAGAAAAGAGACAGGGAGAAAGACAGAAACAGAGAAACGGTGTCGGAGACACAGAGAGAGAGAGAGAGAGAGAGAGAGAGAGAGAGAGAGAGAGAGAGAGAGAGAGAGAGAGGGGGGGGGGGGGGTCTGACCAGGGGAGGGATAGGAGAGGTGAGAGGTGGGTGTCAGAAACAGATGTTGCCTTTTCTCTGTGTGTGTTTCACCGTCAGTACAGGAGAGTCGCGAGAGCGCGGGGGGAGCAGACGTACACGCCTTTCAAAAAATAATTTTGTATTACTCTATATTATTTTTATGATAATTTCCTTCAATATCTTCCGATATGTATATCTCTGCAGTGTATAGACTCGCTTTTTTTTTTTCAATCGACTGTTTTGTATTATTCTATTTTTCATCGAGTTGTGTTCTTCAGTGTGTGTAATATCATTAGTCACGTAGTGTGTGTGTGTGTGTGTGTGTGTGTGTGTGTGTGTGTGGTGTGTGTGTGTGTGTGTGTGTGTGTGTGTGTGTGTGTGTGTGTGTGTGTGTGTGTGTGTGTGTGTGTGTGTGTGTGTGTGTGTGTGTGTGTGTGTCGTCGTCGTCGTCGCCGCCGCCGCCATTGTCGTCGTCGTTGTCGTTGTTATAATGATGATGACAAAGATAATGATGAGGACGTGGAGGAGGAGGAGGAGAAGAAGAGGAGGAAAATAATGATGATGATGTGCAAGCATCGTATGTGTGGACGTGAAGATGCATTCTTCGACGAAATGTGTGCAATATGTTTACATACATCACACAAAATTTCATTTCGATGAATTGTGCGTAGTGTTATTTTATGCAAAGTGCATATTTTTCTCAGTCCAGTGTGTTCACCAAAACTGTTTTTCTTCCTTCCTTCAGTCGCGTTCTGTATCATTTCATAGTATGGTGACTGACTTCCTTGAGAAGAAATTACCGCATGATACAAAGTAGTGGTGCACAAGGAGAAAAGAACAGAAAACTAAAGGAAAACAGTGATCTGTGTAGTTTGTGAGAACTGAGTTCATTTTACTGAAAAACAATATTTTATCCCTTTTGTCGTTTGGTGCGTACATATATACTAGTGTGAGCGATATGGAACATGTATTAAGTGAAGCGATCATCATCATTCTTATAGCCTGTTTCAGCAGCTTAATCTCCCCTTTAAAATGCTTTACAGCAAGAATTATTTCTCCCCAGCTGTGCTTAGACCCAGACTGATATAACAGTTTTCCTCCCCACTCTTTTTCCCAAAGTGTGCATCTTTTTTCGGTTATATGCGTTTCCTGGAGTACTATCTATCTTTTCTGGTTTTTAATTTGTGAAAACAAGGACAAAATTCTTAATCTATCCATGATCAAAAATCAGTTCGTTTAACAAATATGTTTTGGAACAACCAAAGTCGTCAAAATCATCGTCCAAACTTAATGTCCATAAACGTCAAGCGTAGCCGAACCAGTCAATCATCAAGGAGGATCCAGTCATTCCCACACTGAAGCCGGAGAGTCGGCACACTCCTCCTCCTCTCGTCGTCATTTGAGGAAGGTTCATCTTCAGGCCCCTTCTCTGTCTGGCGGCGCTGCTTGTCGGGCTGTTGAGGAGGGGTGGCGTCAGACCCCAGTCTGCGTTTCCCTGATGTAGATCGGGAGGTGTTCCTGGCGAACTTGCTTTGTGTATTATTTCCTGTAGGTCGACTCTTAGAACTGCCTCTTCTGTCGGATTCGGGTTTTAGTTGTGACTGTCCATCAACAGATGTCTTATTTTGTTGTGTTGTGTTTTTGTCAGGCTGAATGTATGGCTCGCTGGAGTTCATGCCATCCAGGTTTTCTGCTGGCCCCTCTCTATGAGCCGGCATCATTTTGCACTCGGGGTCACCTGCCTTATGACCATCCAAAGAGCGCTGACGGCACTTCACTGGATTTGGGCAGGAGGAAGAGTCGTGACCCTTCTGGAAGCAGTTTCGGCACTCTCCCATCTTCTGTCTATCGACAACCTTTAGCGTTTTATTGTAGAGAGACCCTTTGAACTGACTTATTTCTACTGTTTTGGGGAGAGGTTCTTTGGGGACATCAAGGGTACAGACATTTTCTTCCAGTTTTCCATCTTGTTAGTTTACTGTTGCTGTCTCTATCCTTCTTAAGATGAGCTTTGAGCGAATGTGTACTTTTAACTTTTTAATGGCTTGTAATATTTCATCGTTAACATTTCATAGTTATGCCAGACATCATGACAAATGGACACAAACCTAAACATATTACAGCCTATTTAAAAAGGAAAGAGTCAGTAAACACACCTGTTCAGTCATGTGCAGAGGCATGTTGGTTAAGAAAATTAAACGTTGTGCTAGATGACAGTATATGGCTACTTGAGGTATAACCTTCTAAGGAAACTAGACTGAGAGAACTGCCATGGAAAATCCTGCATAATATCTACCCAAGGAATATATTGCTGCACAAAATGAAGGAAAGTGATGATAATAATAAATGCACCTTCTGCAGGGACGACATTGACTTATAGAACATTTCTTCTACCTGTATGTACCGGTGAGAGTGTTCTGGAAAAGATGTAGAAAGGTATGTCAAACAAGTTGGATCTGAAAACAAAGTTATCTTTAAATAATGTTCTAATTGGTGTAACCACGGTGGAAACAGACTTGAAAAGTCTCAGTATATTAAATCATATCATTTTGGTCGGCAAAATGTGGATTGGCATATATAAGAAAACTAAAGCATATAGACACCATTACTCATTCTGTTTGAATACAACGTACAGAACAGAAACGTTTTTAGACAATGGTAGGAAAAGAGACAGGTTAGTTGGGAGACGGGGGGGGGGGGGGGGGGGGGGATAGGCGGAACATGGGAGAGACGGGGACCGGCCCAGGGGGGAGTGCGAGGGGGTAAACAGATTTCCTCGAACGCAAGCCAAACCAAAACAAATCCAAAGTGAAAACACAAAAAAGACTGCCTATAACAAACATAGGATATCCCGTTAAAAAAAAAAAAAAAAAAAAAAAAAAAAAAAGGCGCGGGGGTGGGGGGTGGGGGATGGGGGGGGTGGTAGAACGTAGCAAAAGGCACGGGGAGGGTGGTGGTATCTAGCAGTATACTGCTGATGTATTTACTTTTTTTTCGGCTCGACGCATATATTTGTAGAGCCTGTTAGTTACTAATATGTTCATATTATTTATGTTTCTAGGTACATGTTCAATGTGATGGGTTAGAATTGAATTTTCTTTTTAATGGACGTTGCTTCTTTGAAAGGTTTATTTGATGCTTCAAAAAAAAAATGCTCACCAGATACACGCACACACACACACACGCACACACACACACACACACACACACACACACACACACACACACACACACACACACACACACACACACACACACACACACACACACACACACACACACACACACACACACACACACACACACACACACACACACACACACACACACACACACAGAGAGAGAGAGAGAGAGAGAGAGAGAGAGAGAGAGAGAGAGAGAGAGAGAGAGAGAGAGAGAGAGAACTTGTAATATCAATATGGGTTCACCTTAAAAGAAATTAATACGGTACCATTCCAATGCAGAAAAAAAGAAATGTGCAATTATCTTGTGAATATGCATAACGAAAGTGAACAATAATATGCGTGACTCTTCGTAGTGGAAGGAGGCGCGGGGGGGGGGGGGGGGGGGGGGGGGGGGGGGGGTGGAACGTTTACAGAGGAGGAGGGAGGAAGAAAGGAAGATCAGATGACGAAGACTTGATTCCATACAGTCTATGGGGCGTTAATATTTATCCTTTAACGAGATTCTTGTGGTCTTCTTCATTGCAAATTTAGAAAAAAAAAAAAAAAAGGGGGGGGGGGGGGGGGGGGGGGGGGGGGGGGGGTTAGAGAATATTACGAAAGTGCAGAGATTTCTTAATTTTTTTTTCATCTGCTTTCCTCATCTTGTCTTTCTTACGCTTTTCCCTCTCTCTTTTTTTTCTTTTCTTTTTCTTACTCTTTTCCGTACTGAATTGTCCGTGCTTTTTCCTTGCCTTCCATCGTGTCCTTGATAACAACGTACACACGGAATGGGCCTTCATTTCAACACACGCCTAATTTGATCGAAGTTAAAACAAACATCAGTTGGGCACTCTCTGTACACTCTCTGTACAAGGTCTTGCTATCTCTGATCTCTTCTCTCTCTATCTACCCTCCATACTCTCTCTCTCTATCTCTCTCTCCTCTCTCTCTCTGTCCCCACCATCTCTCCTCTCTCTCTCTCTCTCTCTCTCTCTCTCTCTCGCTCTCGCCCCTCACTCACATATTTCTGTCTAAATCGTATTATCTCTTTGTCTGTTTCTGCTGCTCCCTCTCTACTCCTCTCTCGT
>JADBJO010001845.1:19367-36867 GCA_016801955.1 Conus betulinus
GTGCATTTGTAAATGAGTAATGCTGTTTACATGTTCATAAGTAATTAAATGAGTAGTTTTATCAGCCACACCAAGCAACATATTTTTGTAGTGTTTTCTGAATCGCACCAGACGGTTTGCTTTAAAAACTGATTGACTTCAGGTAAAGAAAACCGTGGCGCACTTTTGATTTCTGACTCCTCTCTTTGCGTATCTATCAGCTAGCTCATTTCCACAAATACCACAATGCGATGGAATCCAACAGAAGGTGATGTCAGTTCCTTACATATCAAAACATTAGTAAGATGGCATATTTATTTACAAGAAAGTTGTTCGAAACGGTATTTGGAAATTTCATGGTTTGCAGAAAGACACTGAATCCAGAGAAATAATTACTTCAAATATCGATTGCCGCAAGCCAGCTAAATGTGACAACGCCGGAATAACAGCTACCATTTCGGCGACAAATATTGATCTGTCTTTTCCGATGGAATCTATCTTTTAAACCTTAAATGATCGTGACATTTTCTAACAGTGGTTGTGTCAGAACTAAGAAAGAGTGGACAGTTACTGTGAAACATGTTATCCTGAAGGGTAAGTAGTGTTAATTCTACCAGTTACTGTGAAACATGTTATCCTGAAGGGTAAGCAGTGCTGATTCTCTACCTACGAAAGAGTTGACAGTCACTGTAAAACGTGTTATCCTGAACAGTAAGTGGTGTTTATTCTACCTAGTTTCTTTGGCCTAGCGCTTTACATCCAATGGTTTTCAACCATGTTTTTGCATAGTTAAAGAGTAATTAAGTTAGGAGGCAGATGGAAAATTAGTCTCTGTTGTCCTACTTATAACCCTCGCTTCTAGTTTGATTTTAGACTATTTCTTTTTGTCTGTCCGATTCATTCTTGCTTTATTCGTCTTTGTTCAGTTTAATTATTCACGTCACAGTGTCTCCCATAACCCCTCAACTTCTGCTTGTCTCCCCCCACCCCCCTTAGATTTAGATCTTCCCCCCGTATATCTGACTGCATTGTTGTTATTTTTGTCATCTGAAGAGGTAGAACGCTATTGAAAATAGTATAAACAATTCAATGGTATACCTGCAAAGATCCGCACTGGTAGGGAGATTGTAGAAGAAGGCAAGGGATCGAGAGAGGGGAGGGAGGTGAAAGGTAAACGCCCTGCTGTTTTTTTTTTTTTTTTTTTTTTTTTTTTTTTTTTTTTTTTTTTAAAGTCAGGGACAAAATTCCACACTTGTTGATCTCTAAAAAAAATACAGATGGACTACAGGAACATTTTTCATGATTCATATTGAGATTTACTTTTGCGACTGGAAAAAAAAACAATTCAAGAAAGACACTGCGACTTCAAAAAAAAAAACAATATATTTCAGATTCAGGTAAACTGAGGCCCAAAAACGATGATAAATGTTGACTGTTTAAAATGCCGGTACAAGTGTTCCAGAATCTCTAAACAATCGAGGCATGAGTTGTTTCAGGCGTTCTATGGTGACTACAACAGTCAAAAAGACTTTCATTTGTTGCAACATCGAAGAGAAGAACACAAAAACTCTGCTTGGAGATGATGATGATACACCTCAGTCAGCAACACGACACAAGTGCCGCGTTTTTTCCTTCAATGTATATGGACAGCAGCACCGTGTCTGCAAGAAGATGTTCATTGCCACTCTTTCCATGGGCGAAGCATATGTTGATCATGCTTTGAAAAACTGTCAGCACGGGGCTTTCACAGGCAGTGATCAACGTGGAAAAAACACACTCCACACAACAAGACACCTGAAGATCAAATACGGAGAGCGAAGGAACATATCAAGTCTTTCCCAGTAGTTGAATCCCACTACACATGAAAGGACACTCAAAGGCAGTATCTGGCTTCAAACTTAAGCTTCAGGAAAAAAGTTTGAATACATAAGAAAGAATATCAAAAACACAAAAAACAAGAGAAGAGTTATGTTTCAGAAAAGACATATAGGCGTATCTTCACAAGAGACTTCAATCTGTCGTTTCATCATCCTAAGAAGGACCGATGTGCCACTTGCAGTGTTCACACTGTAAAGAAACAGAAAGGTACATTGATCGATACCTTGGAAAAAGCCTTCAGACAACACCTCCAGAGAAAAGACAGAGCCAGAGAGGAAAAGGACAGTGACAAGCAGGCATCACAAGAAGATCCAAAAAAGCATGTAGTCACTGCGAATGTGCAGGCTGTATTGCAGGCTCTTTGTGGGCTTGTAAGCCAATTATATTACAAACGCCAACTTTCTGTGTATAACTTCACCATTTACTCTCTATCCGATGGGAAAGGAACATGCTTCACGTGGGACGAGACAGAGGGTAAACGTGGAGCTTGTGAGATTGCCACGTGCTTACACGTGCAGATTTTAATGCTTCCAAAGACCATCAAAGAAGTTATTATCTACTCAGACTGTTGCAGAGGGCAAAACAGAAACCAGTATATTGCAACGGCACTGCAACTCACTATCAAAGCAGTGCCTTATCTTGAAAAGATCACACTGAAATTTCTTGAAAGAGGTCACACTCAGATGGAGTGTGACACTATGCACTCTGCCATCTCGTGTGCCCAGAGGACCACTCCAATATACACCCCAAGTGGGTGGGGTATTGTTCTCCGCATGGCATGACGAAACAAGCCCTACCGTGACATACCACTTAAGCATAGCAGGGAAGCATTTAACATTTATAGGCATAATAATACAATCATAAATTGTAATAATGAAACAAATTACATCTGAAACTGTACTGAAAATTAAATCTCTCTCTCTCTCTCTCTCTCTCTCTCTCTCTCTCCGACCACTGTAAAAGGGGGTGTTAAGGCTACCACATCTATATCTGTTAATTTTTTAAATGATACTAAATCAAATTAGCTAATCATGTTCTGTATATTTTGAACTCTGAAGTTGTGAAGAAATAAATGTGAAAAGATAAAAAATGACAGATATATATTTTTACCTGGTTGCCCTAAGGTTTTCTTAGGGTTTGTTGGGTCTTAGGACGACCAGCAATTTTTTTAGCATAAAGTGAATCTTAAGGCGTCCGTCATAGAAAAGGGTTTAAAGGCGACCATACTATACGTATATGTAAACTAGTCAATAAATGCATAAATTCTGACCATAGCAACATTTCTGCATATTGTGTGTCTTGCACAAAATATATCTATGTCTTTGTAATAAAATCTGTTCGTGGTGTGTGTGTGTGTGTGTGTGTGTGTGTGTGTGTGTGTGTGTGTGTGTGTGTGTGTGTGTTTTCGCCTTGTGTGCTAAAAAACAGAAAGCAGGCTTGTGATTGAGTCTAAGATGTCACGAGATTGAATCCATTCTGATTGGCAGAGTCCAGTTATTACACCATCTGTAGCCGGCCGTTTTGTCTGACCTGGCTGTTTCGTCCGATTCAATTTTTTGTCGGACAAAACGGCCTGGTTGGACAAAACAGTCGTTGTCGTATATAATATTGTCGCTCATAAAATCGTGTCACAGTGACAGTATTTCCTGGGAAATACTGCAGCTGGTTCATGAAAAATTATCGCTGAGCGACTTAATTTAATAAAAATTGGTAGCGCGAAAGGATTTCACAAGAAATGTCCATAAAATCGTGTCGTTGCCTAAAAATAAGATCATGTCGCAGCGACAGCATTTCATGTAAAAAAAAAATTGCTGCCCAAAGAAAGTTGTCGCTCTGAGACAGCATTTCCCGTAAAAATACGACGTCGAAGACCTGATCGGTCTCTGCCCCAACTCTACCCCCACCTCTCTCTCTCTCATGGTATTACGTATCAGTTGCCCCATTGTCTTTCTGTCTATTATTTTATGTGTCTGCTTGACTGTCGGTCTATCTTTCTGTCTCTGTTTTTTCTCGCTCATTCTCTCTATGTATCGCCCTTCCTCTATCCGTTTGACTCTCTTTAGTTTCACTCTGTCCATCAAACTGTCAGTTGGTCTCTGCTCAAATATCCAATCACATTTCTTTTCCCCAAACGTTTTTAAGCCTGCCACCTCCTCCACAGCAACTCCTTTTATTTGATAAATTATTGTAGGCCCTATCTAACTAGCCGCAATTCTTAAACATTCAAAGATTTTGGTCAAAAGAAGCGACTACTGTCTCCAATTTCAAAACAAGGAAAGATCAGATGTTGCAGAGTTACTGTCTTTGACGCCTTTCAACAGTCACAGAATATATAAACAAATTCAAAAAGTTCTGAATCGTTTGAAATTCACTGACGTCATATTTTCATTTTTATTGTATTCATTTGATGCTCTCTCTCTCTCTCTCTCTCTCTCTCTCTCTCTCTCTCTCTCTCTCTCTCTCTCTTGTGTATGTGTGCGTGCGTGTGTATTTACATTCGTGTTTTCACCACTGCCGGGAGATTTAGGTACCATGGGGAATAGCTGCCACAGGGAACAGCTGTTGCGAAGCGAAGCAAGTGGGCAAAGCCACTAGTATATATGGAAACAATCCAAGACACTATCCACAACATAGAGTGTAAAATAATAGTTTATCCCACTTTCATGAATAAAAACTCGTTAAGAAAAAAAAACGTTCCTGTGCGCCTCTTCACACTTTGTATGGGGATTTTGCAATTTAGACACTAATATCTTTTGGGCTTTTTTTGAGTGCATGTTTGTGTGTATGCGTTTCTTTTTTTTTTTTTTAAAGTAACAATAGGACCATGTTTCAAAATCTGTGTCATAGATTTGTGTGAAATTTTGTGGATATTTTGAAGTGCCAAGTTAGACCCAAGGAGGAAACCACAGCACCCATGACCTTCACCTTGGAAACTGGCAATATTTTTATGCCATAATATATTGGGATGTCTTTCCGTTGTGATCTTTAAATTTTGTGTGTGTCTGATTAAACCATAGTCATTATGAATATTGGGTACTGATCAATGTGAAGGTGAAAATCACAGACATAGCTAAATGAAGTCTTCTTTATGAGTTTTTTTTATTTTTATGTCTAACCTTTAAATGTGGCAATTTTTGTGCCACCATATTTCTTCTATACCCATCAACAAAACAAATGCAAAACCCATCAACAAAACAAATGCTAAAATTAAACTTTTTTTAGTTTTAAAGAAAGGAAAACTTCTAATCTATGTTAGTATTGAATGAAAATTGAATATTGCTATAACCTTAAGCCAGAATGTCGAAACCCATGTGGTAATGAAAAGGACAGAAAATTAAAAACTGTTACACACATTAAGTTCTCATCCCCAGCTGGAGCACTTGTACCATGGTGTTTAAGGTTTCAGCTGGTGGAATGATTCTTGGAGCCTTCAAGACAGCTTTTAAAAAGAATGTCCCCATGAAAATCCATTTTTGCCACTCTTAGACATTTCTCTGTAAGGATGTTGCTCTGTCAGTAACAAGACCAAACATACCTCAGCTTTTTACTCTGGTCAAAATTTGCAAAACCATGCTTTTTGCATTTCTTTTGCTGGTCACTAGTGGTCGGTATAAGTTAAGATTTTCAAAGTTGGGACGTGATTGTAAATAATGAATGCTGTTCCAGTTTAAGGGCATAATAGGATTTGAGCCATATCTCCCCATGCAGCCTTGGGATGAAAAATATGGCGTCCAATGCATCACAGCCTTCGGCTTAAAAACGGCATTACAGCCTATGACCAAATCTGAAATGCAACCGACAACAAATCTGCAATGCAGCATGAGACCGAACCTACTGTGCAACCGATGGCTGAAACAAGAACAATGCAGTCAGCCTCGGGCCGAAAACTGAAATTGCAAACTAGAATTCGAAAATAACTTTGGAGCCTGGGCTGGGCCGATTTGAAAACCTATGTCCAAAAATTTACAACATAGCCCACGATTAAACGTATATTCGCCCACGGTTGCAAAGTCATTTTTTGGCTGAAGGTTGTAATGAATTTTCAGTTCAAGGATGCATTGTAATTCGGGTCAAGGATTGGCATGCAAATTCAGCCAAAGGCTGCAATGTATTTTCAGTCCAAGAATGCAGTGTAATTTTTGGCTGAGGGCTACAATGCATTTTATGTCCAAAGCTGCACTGTATATACAGTGGTACCCCCCCCCCCCCCCCCTTATAGGACCTGCCATTCTTAGACTCTCCCACATGACCTACTTCTCCGAAACATTGTTTTTCTTTGTATGTATTAAAATTACCCCTTTTATAAGACCCTCCCTTATAAGATCTAATTTTGGGTGATTTTTGAAGGTCTTATAAGAGGGTACCACTGTATCTGCCCAATTCCACTTCCACAATTAAAGTGTAACTCACCCCTATATAGTGATTTTTAGGATACTGTTCGTTATGTCGGGTAAATCGCTATTGACAGACACGTTTGCCTATCCGACCCACCGACTGAGCGCAATTCCTCATTGAACATTCACTTGTATCTGCGTTGACGGAAATTACCGACAACATATCTTAAATAAATGTCAGCGAACCGCCCAGAGAAACGTGGACAAACGAGTCACAAGACAACACACAACGCGTTTCGACCTCTTAGGTCTTCTTCAGGTAGACCTAAGAGGTCGAAACGCGTTGTGTGTTGTCTTGTGACTCGTTTGTCCACGTTTCTCTGGGCGGTTCGCTGGCATTTATTTAAGATTTGTTTAGATTTCCGCCTGCAGTCGTTTCACTTTGCAACTAGATCTACCGACAACATGCCGAAGTTTACCGGAAAACCTGTGACGTAGTATTGACATAGGTAGAACATGGCGAGACAGGACGCCAGTCGGAACGTACGAGTCGAACCTTACCAGTTTGAACCGCCAGCACCGAACAGAAGAGCGGACGACGAACAACGGTAGAAGTGGAGGCACCAACACAAAATCGCGCTGGCAACACAGATTGGTGAGTATTTTGTCGTCCATGAATGATCTGCAGTTAGCACAGTGTGTCGTCCTGTAAGTGACCGATTTGGCTTCAACTTCAAGCTCATCGTGTGTTGATGACCTGATCACTGTACGTTTGTGTTGATTTGTTGGAAGGATTTAGAATTTTGAGAAGTCCAATGAAACAGAGGTTGCACACTTTTCGCTGGTTACTCAAGAAAAGGTCTGTTTATTATTGTGGGGGTGGGGTGGAGAAGAAGAAGAAGAAGGGGGGTGTGTCTGTGCGTGTGTGATGACAACGAAATGTGCAGTAAAATCACACTTATGTTATGACTTATGCTGGATGTGGATCAGCACATATTCCTCGAGTCTTCATTTAGATCCACCCTCACCACACAATCCATCTGCTAATAAGAACAAAGAAATATTTTTGCTTAGTGATGTTTAGAGCTGTGTTTTCAAGTTTCATGACCATCAAAAAACAGGATGGGTTTTTTGTGTGTGTGTGTGTGTGTGTGTGTGTGTGTGTGTGTGTGTGTGTGTGTGTGTGTGTGTGTGATGTGCACGTGTGTGTGTGTGTGTGTGTGTGTGTGTGTGTGTGTGTGTGTGTGTGTGTGTGTGTGGACATTACATGAAAGAAGAAGACAGTGTGTAAAACAGTCACTGAAACAATCATCAAATAAGCCCAAGAGCATACAAGTTGAGCTGGAAACATTACCAGCTACTTTATTCTTCAATGTAAAAGTATAAAATGAAATCATGCAAGGGGTTTTTCATTCATGTAATAACAAGTACATATTGTTTAAAGGAAAAAAAAAAACAGTACATATGTTCAATGCCAGATTTTTATTTGCTTCCTTACAAAATTTTTTTTAAGTTTTATTTTTTGAAAATATGGTTACACTTAATAACAGCAAAAGTTTCTGCTTGAGTACAAAAGTGAACAAATTATCACTTTGGTTATGTATTAAAAGTGAAAGTGTTACACGAGTCACAATAAATGAATATTTCTAAAAATTTGTCTGAGAGTGTGCAACAGGGAGAGTTGAGAGACCAGACAGAGCAGAAAGGAGAAATAAAGACAAGGACAAGGGAGGGAGAACAGGGAACTGCACAGCTAGAAAGAAGAATTATTACTCATTTAAAAACAACAACAAAGAAAAAAAAATTACAAAGAAAGAAAGAAGACTTCATGAATGTACATACCATAGTGAGGAATGTCCTCATGATCTCTGTAAATACATCTAATGACTTGTGTGAAACATTTCAAAGTACTACCATCGCCATTTTATATCAAAAGCAGAAAGCAACTACAGGCAATGGTAATGATATCAATACTAACAGCAGAACTAGGAATAACAATTGAAGGGGAACAAAGGAAAATGAAAGAAAAAATATTAGAAAATATCAGATGCTAACACGCATAAAAAAGTAACATTAATAGCAATTCCAAGTTTGTTTGTTTGCTTTTCAGGTGTACATGTGGAAACTGTGTTGCGATGAACACCAACCATGAAAGCCACTGTTGCACAGAATCTGAGAAGATATGGCAGAAAGTTTTACGATACAGGTACAATGAATAGTTATACCGTCAACTTTCTTTATCAAATAAAACAGAATGGAATGTCTTTTTGGTTTCTTTTAAGGCCATGATCTGCCATTGTATACTCCTTAAATGCATATATAATGCACACATATTCAGACATGAACAAAGAGAATGATTGAATTTGTACATGTATGGAATACACCTTTAAGTTTATTAAGTAATTTTTTTATGGATTTATTATTACTTGATGAGTTTATTCTGCAGTTTATAGAATCGTCCAAAATACCTGATATACAAAGATACTAGTAGTACTATATGTTTTTTGTTTATTTTGAAAGATTCTGTAATGTTACTCAGTCTTTTTTGTTTGTCAAAATTGTCATAGTAAGAGTTGAGATCAGTAGTGATAATAATAAGATGTCAATTATTCTGTCTTAGATCAAGGTGACATTTGAATTTATTTAGAGTAGGAACATTTTTGGAATCTTGAGAAGTAATTTGTATGACTGATTTATCCCTGGTACAAGCAAAGGTGATGTTTTCAGTTGAGTTAGTTGGTATGTGTACATGGGTGGTTAATACGATGTATTAACAAACACAATGACTGGGTTTTACCTAAATTTTTTGAACTTGTTATAGTGACTGATACGGGTAACAAGGAAGCCCAGTTCGAATATGGACTGTATTGTTGGTCAGTGGCAAAGTTTCCAGTGTGGCTGTCATGCAGATAATGATGTAACATACAATTGTTCTAGTTCACTCTGCATACACATGTCATAAATAAATAGCTGTGACAGGTCAGCATGTGCCCTAAGACTGTGATATCATTCTGTTCAGGTCCTTGCAAGTGGAAAAAGGTGGAGGTCAGCCAGCTGAGTGTATCACTGCTGTTCGTGGTTTCCAGACTGTGTGCCTTGACCCTGATGTGCTGGAAACTGCCTGTCATCAGTACAAACAGGAGCATGGGCAGATGAGGGCTTTTACAGAAGAGTAAGTTTGTACAATCTGCTTGTATGTGCCAGTAATTTACTGAGTGAAAGGAGTGTGTTAAAGGGACACCTAGAAAGTAATAAATGACACATCCAGCTGTGAGAGGGATGAAAGTGAAAAGGGCACAGGAAGGTACATGATATCAAATGGTGTACTCTAGTAAAGGGGCCCCCTTATCACAGGTTTCAGTGGTTAGATTTTAAATGTCCTACCCTAGTCAGCTTGTTGTTTGCCTTCTAAGACTTACCAAGACATGACGGACATACAATATGAGACTCTGTGATGTCGAAAAAAAAAAAATCCTTGAGTACTAATTCTGATTGTGTGTGTGTGTGTTTTGTGACTACATGTGCATCTGTATTTGTATAAGCCAAGTGAAGTTCCATTCTATTCAGTGAATGATATGGCTTGTGTTCTCATTGTGTTTAGGTAGAAGCTCTCTAACTTTAGTGAAATTTGAATGAATGAAGGTGTCTATGTCAGGAGCTTACTCAGTTACTGCTTCCAATATTATCTCCCTACAACATCTTTTTGCTGTTCCTCAGATACTCTGAAGTAAGAAGCTGCAAGCAGTCTCTGATATGGACAGGAAATATCCTTCTACATTCACATCTTTCATGTCTCTTGCATTGTGCGCTCTAGGGTTATAGTATACACTGTACAGTAGTTATTCATGCTCGGTCAATACAGCAAGATACTGTTTAGAGCTTAAGGTGAACTGAAATACACCTACTACGTTTCTTGCTGCTTTTTTTTTTCCTCCATCATTGACCAAATGCAACTTTCTTCCACAGGAAATACCGGTACATTGGCTACAGGCAGCTTGTGTGGTGGTGCTTTGGAATTCTGGGCAGAAACATCCATGTGTTCCCCTTCCATCTTGCTGTGTTCACAAGATCCATGAACATTTCCAGTCAGAAAAATATTGTGGATTCCAGTGGCCTGAATTGGACTGAACACAGAGAGAGAGAGAGAGAGAGAGAGAGAGAGAGAGAGAGAGAGAGAGAGAGTGTGTGTGTGTGTGTGTGTGTGTGTGTGTACTCTTACATTTGTATTTTATAGGATTTCTAAGACTTCTTCCCTAGTGTAGCAATGTACTTCCTGATTTCTTTTTATGTATTTTTTTTTTTTCTTTTTAGGGTTTTTTTTTTTTTTTTTTTTTTTTTGTTTTTTTGTTTCGTCATCTATGACCCAAGCGGCATTACTCTAAAACAATGAAAGTTGCTCACTCATGAAGAAGACTGATGTGGTGGTTATTCTGTCTGCTAAACAGTATGAAAAGCATTGTCATCAGATAGAAAATGGTTTTCTCCCTATCCCACCCTGCCCCTTTTCCACCTTTTGTCCTCTTTAAGAATTTTTGGATAAAAAAAATAATTGGGTATTGGAATAAAAAAAAGAATAGAACCTAAGTGTTCCACTCCATAACGTTCGCATCTTGGTGCTATGATTCAGTTGAAATGTCCTAAATAAATTTTGTTTACCAAATCTGTTTGCCTGTGAATGTCAGCTTTTTGCACGCAAGCGACTCGCACCTTTTTAAGCGATTTATCAGAAAGGATGACTTCTGTATGGTGGAGAAATTTGGGATTTCCGCCATTTTTTTTCTCTTTGTGTGTGTGTTTGTAAAAAGTAAAAAAAGGTTCTGTACTCTTGGGACTTTAAGGCGCTTCTTTGTATTACTATTAGGCACAGCACCAAGTTTTGAACAAAAGGAATGTAAAAGCCTTAGATAAGGCGCAGTGGCATATCAGGCGTGCAAAAAGTAGAAAAAAGTTGAAAACAGGATCAAATTATCCAAATTACAAAATACACACACAGACATTAAATCATAATGTTTGTACAAAAAACAACATACATACAAACACAGAATCAAAATGTAAACATTGAGTACTACATTAGAGACTGATGATGAAACAGAACAGGGCATGATCATAATAAGTCACTCAAATATATATGGAGGGGATCTCATGGATGAAATGACAACTTTTCATGGGGCTTTTCCTTTTTGCTTGAGCCCTGTAAAGGGCGCTGCAGTATTTAACATGCAGAGGTCAAAATGAAAAAGCCTTACTAGTCCTGAAAGTACTGTGCTGCTGGGAAACCCATGATGCGCCAAAGGTAATTTTTAGAGCAATCATGCATCTGATTCCTTTCCACTGGAAATGTGTGTTAACTGCTATTTCTACTGTAATTTTCCTTTCATTTTCATTCATGGATGATTGCCATCACTAAATTGAGTGTTTTGAGAGGACCAAAAATTGCATAAAATACTTAAATAGGTAAACATTATTGCCTGGTTGGTTCATAGGTGCAGGAGTAACTAAACTAGGTGTTGTGTTGGGGCTTTGTCAGTCATAATTTTGACCATTTGGTAAGAAGTGTTTGTTGCCATTAGGAAGTTTTTATATCATAGAAGACATAAAAACAATGGGAACCCACAAAGTAATTTGTCTGATTCCTTCAATATATTGTGTTCTAACAAAATAGCCAGCATCAAGGATATGATTTATGAACAATTTTCATTTATCACACCAGGGTCAGATGCAGTGAAATAATGATCATTTTAGCAGCAGTAGCACAAATGCTGTCAGACTGTAAGAGTAACTGAGGATCAAGTAAATGTTTAAAACCAAAATCCACCCTCAGCCAGGTCTTGAGCCAGGTCAGTCTTGAGCCAGGTCTTCATAGGTTCATTTGGTATAACCAATCACAGTATCTTGCCATGTAAGTAGCCAGTGCCTCGCATTTGCTTGGATGGGCATGTTGTGCTGTCAGGGGGTCTGGTTTTTCTCTGAACTTTTCTGGAAGAAGGAACTCCTCAGTGCAGCTGGGCTCTCTCCATACTTTTGAAAGAGGTGGTGAAGCAAACTTGGACACAGCCTGTAAAGGTGTAAGACAGTTTTGTTATTTAAATAAAGTACACACTTTAATTGGACTGTCCTTGTGATTATCCAAAGAAGAAAAGAGCACTAGGTATATCAGCATCCATCTACCTCTACACACTTCCCTCTCCCTCCCCCCCCCCCCCCCTCCTCCACACACACACACACACACAATCCCACCACCTCCCACACCAATGATGAAAACAGCAATTCATCACTTGTATGAAACATGAAAAGCACAGACTAATTATAGGCAATTTGACAGTATTTTAACTTTTGCCAAACAGTCATAATGCTTGCAACTTGATGGGAAAGACTAATAATGATGATAATGATAGTGCATTTCTTAAGAATGCAAACCATTACAAACATGAAACTACTGCAGAAAAGAAGTGTTGATAGAGAATTTGAGACAAGACATTTGACATGTGAGCAATGTGCCACATAAATGGCATGATCTATAGATGACGGCTTGAAACTTGTAATATATATTAGGGAATGTGGTTTGGTCTACCTTCAACTCCTTATGACTTACCAAACCTCAACACACTCCACAGTCAGTAATGTTATTTTACAAGTACAGGAGGAAGAACAAGACAGACATAGATAGCACTCTCACTTTTGGTACAGCAAAGAAAACATGTTGCTACAGCCATATGATTGTTATATAATTAATTTCATCAGTACTTTACATCAGTTTACACATCCAGGTTTGAATTAGCTTTGAGTGCAAGTACTAAGTGACTGCTGGCTGCAGTTTCATACTGACTCATGATCACCCAGTTTTATGAGAGTGTCAAGCCTGTAGCCCTTTAGTAGTCATAGCACTTGACAAGGAGGTATGCTGTGTTAAAGTGCTAGTTGTCTGAAATGCTTCTGTAAGCCATCTTCACCCTCCTGTGGGTTGGTAGTAAACATTCCGGTATCTGCTTACCACTGAGCCACCAGCAATATTTATGTGTTTCCCACATAACTCATGCAGTAACAGTATTCATCTCCACCCCATCTCTAGCCATCTCCAACACACACACACACACACACATAGTGGTTATAAACAGTGCCTATTTTTGTGGAACAACAACTCACCTTTACTGCGTCTGCAAGGTGTCATGTTGGCTGAAACACCTCGGTGCCTGAAATCAGTGGACTGTTGTTGGGATGCAGCAGCAGCCAGGTCAAATGTGCAGTCAGTGGAGGACATGCAGCCAACACTCCCATGTTCTGCATGTACTCCATCTTGTCCTCCATCTCCTTGGATTCCATCTGGACATCCATAGTTAGTTATTACAAATTAGTACATCTTCTCCTGCTGCAGTCAATATGGTATCTCTTTTGCGCCCCTCCTCACTCTCCTCTCTCTCTCTCTCTCTCTCTCTCTCTCTCCATTCCTGCCCCATTATAATATCCCCTCTCATTTAAAACATCTTCTTTGTAACCATTAAATCAAAACAATTCAATTCTGTTGTTTCATCTCAGTTTGGATTTAAAGAAATTGAAAAAAAATATGGAAGGAGGAGGAGGAATTATCTGAATAAATGGGTAGGTAGGAACAAGGATGGGAGGGGTTTGAGTTAGTGATCACTCTGCATCAGGTAGTTGGATGGACGGAACAAGTGTAAGTGTGTGTGTGTGTGTGTGTGTGTGTGTGTGTGTGTGTGTGTGTGTGTGAGAGAGAGAGAGAGAGTGCGTGTGTGCATATGTGTGTGTGCGTGTGCATGCATGCATGTGTGTGCGGCGAGCTGCACTGCATAATTATGCATCCTGTAAGTGTAACATCCCTTGTAAATTCCCAAGCAAATGCCCCAGCACCTAGAAAACACCCATCCCCTATTTTGGGCCAGAAGTTATGCAGAGGAGTCACTACTTAGCAAACGGCCACACACATTTTTCTTGCAGTTGGCTTACTTTATGACTCATGTTTCTCTGTCTGTGTGCCTCCCCCCCCCCCCCCCCCCCCCCCCCCTCTCTCTCTCTCTCTCTCTTAATCTTTCTCTGTATGCCTATCTCAATGTCTTTCCCTACCCATCTGCCTGTCTCTGATGTGTCTGCTGTCTGTCTTTACATTGGAACCATTTACTATTTAAAATAAGACGTTAAAAATATTCTGGATGAAAACCAGACAATGAAAAAAAAAATCATGATGAATTTGATAGAAACCATACTGGTAATTCCTTTATTGCAAACCATCACCAAAACAACACTGAAAATCAAGATATAAGAAAATGATGGTGCATCCAAGGGCCGCGAGGCCCATCACTGGCCCTCAATACTATTTCTACTGTCTCTCTCTCTCTCATCTCTGATGCATCCCCTTTTTGCCTGTCTCTTTTTTCCAGTTTGTCTCTGTATTTTCTAGAAAATCTTTCTTCCATTGATTCTGTTGTTGTTTTTTTTTACCCATTGCCCCCAAAACTGAAGCCACAGAAACTCCATGTCTTTGACCATGTCCACTCTAACTTTGATAGAATTTCCTCCTATGTTTTTCATGTTCCAGCACATGACAGATGAGGCATTCTTTGGTGTCTTTTAGGGGGTGTTCCAGGAACACAAAGCAGAAGAAAATGCAGCAACATAAATCTGGGGCTCGACATGAAAAAGCATTGCTTCCACCACCTACCGTTAATCACCATAGCACATTGTTAGGTTCATGTTTTGTATTAGAACTTAACAAAATAACAATGTAGCGCATACACTATTTGAAAACGGGAATGCATTTTCAGGTACAAACATAGCAAACGACCACCCCTACACTTGCCCACAATCCATGCAGAAGGGTGGTGGGCATTTGCTGGGGATTTTATGGTACTTACTATCACATTGGCCGGTGCATCATAATCTTCATCATTTGGGTCCGCACAGATTATCCTGCTGCAAAAAAAAATTACAATATTGTTTTGAAATATCAGTAGTTTATTGAAAGTGATTAATTTCATTTCTTAAAATTAAATTTAAATTCAGAAAACTCAATTAAAAATAGAACTTGGCAGTGATTTGTCTACCGAGAATTTTTTGCAACAACTTTCCGCTGTAATATATATACATATTTACAACTATTGTCTCTAAACATTCTTGTTGACTGAAAGATAGGGTGTGAGGTTTAGGGGAAAGGCACCTTGTTTTCCAGCAGTTTTTTTTTTTTTTTCAAACCTTAAAATGCAGACAAAACCTGCAATGAAATAGGCCAAGCAGGCTTAATAATAAAGCCTCAGCAGTCAAAAAGAATGAAATAAAAGAAACAGGAGCTGGAAAACTTCTCAGTTGTCCTATCAGATACAAAATCAACACCAATCTTTCATAGAATTTTGAAGGATTATTTTGTTCCCTGCATTTATTAATATTTTCTACCTGACTGGCTAGTTAAATACTCTTTTTTTTTTCAGCAGAAAATCATCCTTTCAGTATTACATTTAGTCTAGCTGACGAACCCGTTTTGCCGGGAATTGAATTCTATGTACACACATGTGCTCTCTCTCACTCTCTCACACACACATACACATTTTCTCTCTCTCTCTCTCTCTCTCTCTCTCTCTCTCTCTCTCTCTCTCTCTCTCTCCCATTTACTTGGCTGCTCTACAGTAAAATCTTCGCCCTTCCCAAGAGCATCTCCATACAGTAAATTGTCTCCTTTGCAAAGAGCATCTTTCGCTCTACATTAAAAAGTTTCCCTCGCTTACAGTGTGCTATTGATTTTACGGACATTCAATTTATGAAAGTTGTAATTTTGAGGAAAACATCAATGTGCTCCAGAAATGTTGTGAGGAATATGGTTTAATGCAATAAAGGTGTCTAGGCACTGAAATAATTCAAAACATAGGTTTACAAACATGTACTACTGTCTTAGTATACAGATTATCCATCCAAAATTCTTCAAAAATAAAGTGTAACTCAATATGTGTTGAAGTAATCTTAAATTGTCACATGCAAGGTTATCAGTCCTAGACATCATGATGATCCCCCCCCCCCCCCTGCTGCACACACACACACACACACACACACACACACACACACACACACACACACACACACACCCCTTATAAGACTTTCCATTAGGCAAACAAAAAAAGAATTGTATGTTTCCAGCAATCCAACCTACCCTGTTTTTGCTGCTGACCTTAATTTTTTTAAATGAGTTTAAAAAAAAAAAAAAAAAAAAAAAAGGCAATTTGAGCAATTTTAAACTTACCTGCTCTTGAGAAGCTTAAAAACCTCATCAAAAGTAGCCATCTTGAATCTGAAATGAAATCAGTAGGCATTAACACTGGTCACTCTGACTCAGAGATTGAGAATAGCCTTTTCACTTTACAAAGAATTAATAAAACATGGTTAGTCAAAAATTTTACATGTTAATAATAAGATGAAGAAGGTCTAAGAAAAAGAAGAAGAAGAAAGTTGTCACTGTTGCTTAATGTCACAAATGCTTAGTTAGGCCTGTCGTATTCTTGGAGGCCTACAAACACTGTGACTTACAGGAATATGACACACACACCCACCCCCACCCACTATCCCACTCGCACCTTTATTTACAGTCTTCAACTGAATCTCAGCATTTACTATTTTCTGTGGGTGTCAGTCATCAATTACTGAAAAACTGAAAGAAGCTAAGTTTACCACTTCCACAATTCAAGAGGTCCCAAAGTCTTAAGTCAGGGATGAACCCCAGCCGGCACTGCCCCTCCTTGAAACTCTTTTGCTTTTTAATTCTGTAACCCTAACCCATGAAGTACTTGAAAATAGAAACATTTCCACTGATATTTAATGTCACAAGAGCCACTGTGGCTCAGCTGGTTTGTCACGAGCTCGTGATCCATCACTGTGCAAACTATCAGTTCAATTCAAACTTTGACCACAGGGGTGTGACCCTAGGAAATACTTTATTTTCCCCCCCATTCCATCCAGGTGTGTAATGGGAATCTGACATGATCAGCTATGGAAAAAAAAACGTCCCCCAGGAAGGATGAGACTCAAAAACCGAGGCCCCGTTTGCGAACTTGCACAAAAATGTTAGGCACACATGAAAGCACATTCTGATTCAGTAGTAGGCCATGCTGTGCCAGTGGAAAACAATGGATGACGCACATGGATTTGCTGTCTGAACGAAAACTATGGGTGAGGTGGTGCAGAACTAACAACCTCAAATGGCAGAAGAGAGAATAAGAAGCTAAAACTTTGGCATCGGGCTACTGCATAGTGCCTGGCTGCTGACACGCCCAGTACTGGGGCTGTGAAGTTTTGGTTGTGTCGGTCGGGGTTTG
>JADBJO010001845.1:51867-61867 GCA_016801955.1 Conus betulinus
TCATAGTAACTGTCCTATAATTCATCTATCCTTTATTTTTGTTCTATGTAACCACATCGTCCTCTTCTCTCTTCTTTTATGATAATAGTCTAAAATTGTAAACACTATGTTATTTAGACGTCTGCAATCACCTATATGTGTGACGAGACGTAAAACAATTCCTTCCTACACACACACACACACACACACACACACACACACAATCAGACACCAAGCCTATATATTTGAGTCTAACCCACACATATTAATGTAGTATCCTTTCAGCGTTCCATTTAAGACCAAGGAACACAGTTCTGAATGAATGTCGTACCGCGCTTACGTGTAGACTTCGTTCAGAAACCAGACTGACGTCAGTGTGTTCCAAGAGCGGCCATCGGAGAGGCCAGGCTCAGCCAGTCCTCTTCAGCTCTGACCATTGGTCGCTGGACACACACGACTGTGTGGGGGCTCAGAAACTGGGGGAAACGGGCAGAACGGAGCTGGAGATGGCGTATGCAGCAGCAACGTTCTGAGCTCTCTCTTCTGGAGTTTCAAAGCTACTGACCAAACCAGAGTCTCCCTGTCAGGCAAACGAGCTCCTGGAGCCTAGTGCTCTCTAGTGGCGTCCATCCAGGAGCAAACAGCCGCGTGGTTCAGCAGCAAGCCAGAAACCGAGATGCACGACCGAGACAGTGACCGGGCGTTGGGAGCCGGCCCTCAAAAGTCCAGCCATCCGTCCAGCCCACTTCAGCGCCGCGACCCACGCCGGGAGGGACTTCACCACAGCCAGGAACGGCTAGGAGGATCCGTCTCTGCTGGCAGAGAGGAGACACATATCCGGAGAGAGCCCTCCAGAGAGCCGGCGACCGTCCGTTGCAGGACCAGTCCAGACGGAGAGCGTCATGCTGTTTGATGTAAAGCACCATGACGTCTTTCTCTGATCGCTGCGGAAAAACTATGAATAGGGTCAAGGCTTCGAGCCGTCAATGGTCCAAACCGCCAATGGTTCGAACCGTCAATGGTTCAAAACGTCAATGGTTCAAGTCGTCAATGGCTCTCATCCGTCAAGGCTTCAAACCGTCAATACTTCAAACTGTCAATACTTCAAACCGTCAATACTTCAAGCTGTCAATACTTCAAAACCGTCAATACTTCAACCCGTCATTGGTTCAAACCGTCAGTGGTTCAAACTGTCAATGGTTCAAGCCGTCATTACTTCAAAGCGTCAATACTTCAAACCGTCAATACTTCAAGCCGTCAATGGTTTCAAACCGTCAAAGCTTTAAGCTGCCAATGGTTCAAACCGTCAATGGCTCAAACCGTCAAAGCTTCAAACCGTCAATGCTTCAAACCGTCAATACTTCAAACCGTCAATACTTTAAGCCGTCAATACTCCAAGCCGTCAATACTTCAAACCATCAATACTTCAAACCATCAATACTTCAAACCGTCGATACTTCAAGCCGTCAATGCTTCAAGCCGGCAATGCTTCAATTCGTCAATACTTCAAACAGTCAAAGCTTCAAACCGTCAAAGCTTCAAGCCATCAATACTTAAACCGTCAATGCTTCAAACCGTCAATACTTCAATCCGTCAATACTTCAAACCGTCAATGGTTTCAAGCCGCCAATACTTCAAACCGCCAATGATTCAATCCGTCAATACTTCAAGCCGTCAATGCTTCAAACCGTCAATGCTTCAAACTGTCTATGGTTCTGGCCGACAATACTTCAAACCGTCAATACTACAAACCGTCAATGGTTCAAACCGTCAAAGCTTCAAGCCGTCAAAGCTTCAAGCCGTCAAAGCTTCAAACCGTCAATGGTTCAAAACCGTCAATGGTTCAAACCGCCAATGGTTCAAGCCGTCAAAGCTTCAAGCCGTCAAAGCTTCAAGCCGTCAATGGTTCAAACCATCAATGCTTCAAACCGTCAATGCTTCAAGCCGTCAATGGTTCAAACCGTCAATGCTTCAAACCGTCAATGCTTCAAACCGTCAATGCTTCAAACCGTCAATGCTTCAAACCGTCAAGCCGCAAGTTTACAGACAACACCTATACTCGACGTCAAGTCACGACGTCAGCGATCGTCCTAGGACGCTGGTGGTCAGCTTCGACGGAGAACAGACCAGCGTAATTCTGGGTATCTGGAATAGCAGGAGAACTTTTCCGTTCGTCATCAAGATTATTATCATTGTACAGACTGAGAAGCGCGTGCTCAAGTGATGGGAGTAGACAATCAAAGTGGTAGGAAATCTTCTTTTCAATAGACTATGAAAAGATAGGAATATTTGAAGGGTCTTGAAATTGTGGGGATGATGCTAGTAGACTGTATGGTATTTGGCTGGTGAATGCAGGGAATTGAATGTGTTTCGATCTTTATTGTTGATCTGTTTTAGGTGATTAGACTGACTGAGAGAGTCACGGTGAGAGAAAAATAAAATGTTAGGCACCCTCAGACACTTTATAATAACAGCCGAGACTCGGTGCCTAACACACAGCAGCAGCAACAACAACAACAACAACAACAACAACACACACACACGCCACACGTACACACACACACACACACACACACACACACACACACACACACACACACACTGAGAGAGAGAGAGAGACAGACAGACAGACAGACAGTCAAACAACACTCCCCCCACACACACACTCTCTCTCTCTCTCTCTCTCTCTCTCTCACACACACACACACACACACACACACACACACACACACACACACACACGTACACACACACACTGAGACAGACAGACAAACAGACAGACAGACAGTCAGACAGCACCCCACACACTCTCTCTCTCTCTCTCTCTCTCTCTCTCTCACACACACACACACACACACACACACACACACACACACACACAGCACACACACGCGCGCGCGCGCGCTGAGAGAGAGAGAGAGAGAGAGAGAGAGGGGGGGGGGCTAAACTGACAAGCATAAAACGGTATATACGCAATCACATCATATAGAAAACGCGACGCCATGATAGGTCGTCTGTTTGCAGATGTTCAAAGAAACATTTGTGGTGAGATCTTTGGTAAAATGCTAAGCTGTCTTCATTGCATAGTCAGGGGGAGTTATTAGACAGACAGGGAGGGAGGGAGGGGGTGGGAGAGAGAGAGAGAGAGAGAGAGAGAGAGAGAGAGAGACAAGACAAGACAAATAATAGATAAGCACTAACGTGCTTTTTTACATCCAGTCCTCGCCCTGAGTAGGGACTACAACATGCAGTGAAATCAATTAATGAAGAAAAAAAAAAAAATAAAAAATAAAATTAAATTAAAAAAAGCAAGCAAAACGGTCATGTAATCATAAAAGAACATCAAATGATAATAAAAGATAAATGAAAATGAAACAAAAAATATGAATAATAATTAACAAACACAAAATAGAAAATAAAAATGAGAATAACAATAATGAAGAGGAAGGAGACAGTGGGGCTAGAGAGTGAGGTGGGCTGGGGGAACATATGTAAATGTACTACAACGTACAAGATTTAGCATGTATGAAAACAGACAGTAAAATGAATACGACAAAGTACGTACATATTTTAGAACACACACATACATGCACGCTCGCACGCACAGAGAGAGAGAGAGAGAGAGAGAGAGAGAGAGAGAGAGAGAGAGAGAGAGAGAGAGAGAGAGAGAGGCACAGAGAGAGGGCACAGCATGTAATCATTTTTGTAGGCATGAAAATACGTAGAAGGTATTAAGCATAGTGAGAGAAGGGGGGGGGGGGGGGGGGGCGAGAAGAAGAAAAAAAGAGAGAGACGGGATGGAAGGAGGGGGGGGGGGTACAGCATGAAATATAATAATTTGAAATGGAAATGTACTAAAACGTACAATACTTAGCATGTATAAAGTCAGACAGTAAAATGAACATGACAAAGCATGTAAGGAATTCGGAACACACACGCACGCACGCACAGCACGAGAGAGAGAGAGAGAGAGAGAGAGAGAGAGAGAGAGAGAGAGAGAGAGAGAGAGAGAGAGAGAGAGGTACAGCATATAATCATTTTTCATAAGATTATATCCATATACACACACATACATGTATACCACACACACACACACACACACACACACACACACACACACACACACACACACAGAGTCATATACACACACATATATAGTCATATACATGCTCATACATATACACGCATACTCATACATACATGCATACATACATACGTATACACGCATACTATATACATGCATACATACATATACTATATACATACATACACACACATTGGTGATATATATATATATATATATATATATATATATATATATATATATATATATATATATACTTGATACATGATAAAAGAAAGAAAAAGATAGAGAGAAAAAAAAATGGTTAAGTACCTGAAAATGGGATGATTTATGATTATGAGATTACTTGCTGGTATTACTTATGATGGATTTTTTTTTTTTTTTTTTTTTTTTTTACCGCAGAAGATGGGTAAGGTAAGCGTTTTTGAAAGTTGTGGTACAATGGACTTGTTTGATGGATTCTGGAAGTGAGTTCCAAAGAGGAGCCGAGTATGTTAGACTTGATTTAAATAAGTCAATTCTGGGGAATGGGATATGGAGTTTGGGGGAGTTTCTCGACGAGACTTTTGAGAATCGGCTCATTAAAGTTGTTGGAGCATTCCCGGTCAGAATCTTGTGCATCATTAGTCCTTTGTTTGTATTTGAGTCTTTGGCTGAATGGAAGATGTGAAGATGTTTATAATCAGAAGCTTTCGAGGCTAGTTTTCTTCAGAAGGATTAATTTTAGCGCTCGTTTATGTAGGCTGAACAATGGTTTTAGTGTATTTGCACTTGCAGAGTCCCAAATAGTCGATGCATAATCAACATAAGACTGAATATGGCTTGGAAAAAAGTTTTTTCGTGAATGAAAGTCAAGAAAGTGTTTGATTTTGGTGAGCTGGGTAAACTTTCTGGGAAAGCCTTTTGCACAGTAAAGTTATGTGGGGATTCCAGCTGAGACTATTGTCAATTATTAGTCCTAATACTTTATGATCAGTAACCTGTTCCACAAGTATATATTGAGGTGTATAGGAGGGAAATCATCGGTGAGGTTTTGTCTTTTTTGCCTAGTTGTAATGTACATTAGTTTAGTTTTTTTTTGCGGATGAAGTGACATGTGATTTAGTTCGGTCCATTTTACAAGATCGTTGGTACTCTCTTGCAAATGTTTTGAGAGACTGGAAGGATCAGTATGGCTGGTGTGAATTGTGGTGTCGTCTGCAAAGAGTCGCATGTAGATCTCACATGTAGGGGTAGGTCATTAATGTAGATTGAGAAGAGTAGCGGGCCTAAAATGGAGCCTTGTGGAACGCCATACTTAAGAGTTGTTACAGAAGAGACAGTCGTCCCTAATAAGACGCATTGTTGTCGTTTTGTGATGTATGATTTTAGAAGGATAAGGGCGGATTTTGAAAGACCGTATATTTCCAGTTTTCGAATAATGAGATTGTGGTCAATGACATCGAACGCTTTTCTGAAATCAACGAATAAGACACCACAATATCTGTTGTTATTAATACTATCAAGCCACACATCTACAAGATTGATTAATGCAGAATGGCAGGATGTTTCTGTCTGAAACCAGACTGTCCGGGATGGAGCAAATCGTACTTGTTGAAGTGATGAAGGATGTGTTTATTTAAATGCTTTTCTAGAGGTTTTGAAAGGATAGATATGATTGATATTGGTCTGTAGTTTGAAGGATCAGTATTATCACCAGATTTATGAATGGGTATAACTTTTGCTTTTTTGAACGCATTTGGAAAACAATTTTTATCTATGCACAAATTAAAAATATACGTTAACGTGTCAGTTATAACTGGAGCCGAGAGTTTCAGAATTTTGCCATCTATGCCATCTAGTCCACGTGTTCCTGACTGTTTGAGATGAAGTAGGTACTGATACACCTCGTGCACAGTTATGGGATGGAATGTGTAGTTCAGACGTGATTTTTTTGTCATGACAAAATTGATGGAGTTCTTTAAGTTCGTTAGAGCTTGAGTGATCAGTAGTAACAACTGTATCTGGAATGGTAGAGAAGTGAGTGTTAAGTTGTTCAGCAGAAATACCTTTGATAACAGTTGATTTTGAAGAACTGTTGTTGTTAAGCTGGTTTATTGCTTGCCAACCAGTTTTGGATTTTGTTTGGAAGTTAATAACTCGCGATAGTATTTTGTTTTTCCCTGCGTTTCTGAGAGTTTATTGCATTTCTTAGTGACTTTGATTCTTCTTCATAGCCATGTTCTTTCAAAAGGTCTCTAAGGTAGCATGCCTCTGTAATTCTTTCGTGTACCACGGTGGTTTGGGAATATGCTTTACTCTGATTGTTTTTAATGGAGCATGTCTATTATAGACTTCTGTAAAAATTTCGATCCAAAAGTCAATCGCTGAATCTGGATCAGTAATATTGTATACTGTATAAAGTTCTGAGTTCATTAAATCAAACAAAAAATTTTGTTCATTAAATTTTGAGAAGCAACGATAGGTTATGGTTTTGTGGCCTGGTTTTGGGGATTTTCACTCCATGTTTAGACCATGTAACACACACAGGGTAATGATCACTAGAAGAGAAGACTGGTACACAAGCTTCTAGTATGTTATTTTCATTTGAGACATAGATATGGTCATTGATTGTCTTTGAAGTTGGTGTGACTCTGGTGGGTGTTTTGATGTATTTTGTAAATTCAACACCCTTATCGTTTGGCTCCATTGGCTGTTTGGTTTCATAAGATCTACAATGAAGTCGCCGAGTAAAACAATCTCTTTACATTCTAAGGAAACTGCGTCCATCATAGTAACAAATTTATCAGTCCAGCTGACTCTTTCTGCTGGGTTCCGATAGCAAAACCCCATTAAAATGGATCGTGATTTGTTCAGTGCGATTTGTATCCATACTGCTTCTACGTCATGCTGTTCTAGGTGGGAAAGTCTCTTGAAGTTGAGAGATTCACTGACATACACTAAAAGACCTGTCTCTTTGTCTTTAATAGGGTCTTTTCGAACAATGTTATAACCTGGGATTGAAGCATCTTTATCGCTAACGTAGGTATTTAGTCTTGATTCGGAGAGACCCAGAACATGGAATGGCTTTTTGGTCGTTTGATAATAGGGTCGAGATATCCGAGATTTTACTGACTGCACAATTGATATTTAAATGGCAAATTCTCAGTCCATCTCTCGATGGCCATGAGTTATGGTTTGTGGTCATTTTATGTCCTGAGGGCACAAGCAAAAGGAAAAAAAAAGAAGATATAGAGGAAGAGGAAAGAAAGGACACGTAAAGAAAAAGTAAAATAAATGATAAAAACAAAAACAGCAACAAAAAAAAAAACAACAACAACAACAACAACAACAAAAATCAAAATCAAACAAACTGGTAGATTAGATACCACAGCAGTGGTTCGCAAATAGGTGACTGAGAAGGCACTTACAGTCTAATGTGCACACAACTAATTGCTGTCAGGTTGTACAGGACGAGGTAGTGCAAGACAAAACACACACACACACACACACACACAAAACACACACACACACAATTTCTGTATGTTGCACGCACAGAGTCACCAACTCATAATTATCTGATCACACATATATATGCTGACTCAGTTTGATTTGTCTATAGGTCCAAGTCTGTTTTGCACAAATGCGTTGCACTTATGGAGCGCTCTCCAATCAGTCACGTCCACTGAACGCAGGTATTAGAAACTCAAATTTAGTCTGGCATTCAGTGAAGGCACATATGATTCACGAGCCACACAGTTCAGTCATTTCTGAAACATGGGGTGAAATGTCTTTAGTGGTTTCGATAGTAAATCAGTAGAACATAAAGTATTTCAGCACAGCCAACGGTGATCACTGTCAACAATAGATGCCGATGTGAAAAGAGAGAGAGAGAGAGAGACAGACAGACAGACAGACAGACAGACAGACACAGATAGACAGACAGACAGACAGACAGACAGGACAGCCAGCCAGCCACAGAAACAGACCGACCGACATACAGACACACAGACATAAAGACAGAGAGAGACAGATGGCGACAGAAACCAACCAGTTGCACACAAACTCAAACAAAACAAAACAAAACAAAACAAAACAAAAACAAACTAAAAGACAGGCAGACAGGCAGACAGGCAGACACAACGAACAGAGCGATATTCTACCCCCTGGATACTAAGACAACAGTATCGCATGACCCCCACCCAAAAAAAAAAAAAAAAACTGCCCTCTAGAGCCTGTAGTGGGGGAGGGGGGTGGTCGGGGAGGAGAACTCCCGGGCAGTTAGTTCTTCACCTTTCTGTGCAGTGACTGTCGCTTGGAGTAAGTGAAAGGGACGAGCACAGGAACAAGGGAACTCAACGAACCGTGCAGTAGGCAGCATTGGGAGGGGGGGGGGGGGGTGTCGGGGGGGGGGGGGAAGGGGAATGAAGAGGGGGGGGGGAGAAGTTGACAAGTGTGTGTGTATGTGTGGGAAGGTGGGGGGGGGGGGGGGGGGGAGAGGGAGCTGCAAGATGCGAACTCCTGTAAAACTCGTGTCCTCAGGGGTGGGGGGAGGTGTGGGTCCACGATTACTGGACAAACACCCTCTCTTCTTCCTCCCCCCAACCCCCCCCCCCCTCCCCCATCCCCGCTCCCCCATCTTCTCATCTCCTCTTCTCCTTCCCATCAAATGCAGCCTCCCCTTCCAGGATGCCACACCATCTTCATCTCGTTTCTTTAATTACACACTCTCACTCCCCGTGGGGTAGGCCGGAGGGGGGGGGGGGCGTCGGGAAGCGTGGGAGGAGGTGTGTGTTTGGGAGGGGGGTGGAGCTGAGAGGCTGGGGGGGATGAAGAGGAGGTGCAGGCAGCGGGAAGGGAAGGAGGAGGGGAAAGCAGAGGGGGAGGGGGGTGGGGGGATGGAAATGGACGCGGCGATTTCACTTAAAACTGCGTCCCTGTTTTATGAATATTATATTATTTTCTTTTACTCTCTTGAAACGCTTTTTGTTGTTGTTGTTGTTGTTGTTGTTGTTGTTGTTTTTTACTCTGTACTTCTGCTGCCTTCCGATAGTTGCTGTTATATTGTTGTTGTGTATTAACATTTGAGGTCCATCCACCCAAATCATAGTTCTAGAATGTCGATACACTTCGTCCTCCTGCTACACAGTTTACAACAGGCCCATTTCTTTTTTTTTCAATTCATTTTCTTAAGTATTTCATTAATTTTTAATTCATTTATTTCGTTATCTATTCATTCTTTATTTATTTATTTATTCATTCCTTTAGTTATTCATCATCTATTTCTTTATTTTGTGTAATACGGTGAGAAGTTTAACCATTGAAAATGGACACGAGATGCCTGTTCCACGGTGCTGTTTGCTACCATGGCCCTTTTTTTTTGGGGGGGGGGGGGGGGGGGGGGGAGGGGGGGGGGCCCAAAAAAATGAAATGATATCACTGGAGCCAGTATTCTTCTTCTTTTTTTTTTTTTTTTTTTTATAAACACCATTCCCATTGTGTGTGTGTGTGTGTGTGTGTGTGTGTGTGTGTGTGTGTGTGTGTGTGTGTAAACTACGGGTGAGAAATCGAGCGGAACTGCTGGCGCCCTTGCCGCAGCGTCGAAATGTCTGTGTTAGGATGGTTATTTTTGCTGTTGTTCTTCTCCTTATTATAACCGCATCATCATAACTCTTCTCCTTCTTCTTCTTCTTCTTCTTCTTCTCCTCTGCCTCCTCCTCCTCCTCCGCCTCCTCCTCCTCTTCCTATCGTCATTACTGTTACCTTTATTATTATATTATATCATCATCATCACCATCATCATCATCATCATCATCGTCGTCGTCGTCGTCGTCGTCGTCATTCTTCTCATCGTCAACGTCATCATCATCGTCATCATCATCATCATCATCATCATCATCATCGTCATCCTTCTTCAAATGATGATGATGATCATCATCATCATCATCGTTGTCGTCG
>JADBJO010001845.1:91867-94367 GCA_016801955.1 Conus betulinus
TGTCCTGCGGTTCTTGTCACTACTAAATTTATAATTGGTATATCTGAAATTAATGCACATTTGTATCGCTTTTAAAACTATATATATATGGTAATGAGTTGGGGTGTCCCATTCGTGTAAGGAGTCGGCTAAGGAGGACGAGCGTCATTCTGTTCTAACATGTTCTGTTTCTGCTGATCTTCGTCGTGTGAAGTATATTTCCAGCAAACATTCTATGGGAATCCATGTTCATTTCGATTTGGTCTACTTATGGCATGGAAAGATGAGAGAGAATAGTACGTGAATCAGCATTGTATTTGCTAAAGCCTTTCAGTCAAGCAAAACTCTTCTTCGTGATTTGTGGTGGAAACATGTCTTGTAATGGACTATGAATTCTGCCTGAAATTGCAGTTATGATATATGTTAAAAATTGTTACCACCGCCCCTTGTTCATATGGGGCTTGGGCCTTATTGAATAAATTGTCTGAATCTGAATCTCTCCCTCCCCCCCTCTCTGTCTCTCCTCCCTACCCTCTCCTGTCTCCCTCCCTCCCTCCCTCTCTCTCTCTCTCTCCCTCCTCTCTCTCTCTCTCTCTCTCTCTCTCTCTCTCTCTCTCTCTGTGCTCCTGTTACATCCTAGCATTTCATTTACATTTACAACAATTTCAAATGTACTTGCGAAATGTAATTGCTGTGGTACAGGACTGGCTCTAAAGGCAGGTGAAGACAAGTGCTTCTCTGGGTCCCCCCAGCACCCTTCGGGTGTTTCTTTTTCTTCTTTGCCTTAACTAGGCTGACCCTGGAGAAAGGTCCGTGACGGTGAGGAAAGACCCACTGACCACAGGGAAAGTCCGGTTGACAGTGGAAAAGACTACAACTTTGGTAAAGAATTTGACATTGTTGACCACAATCACCTTAAAGAAAAAAAAAAAAACAAAATTTGTACTATACGGTTTATGCAGAGAATATTTTTGACTTTTCCCCCTTTATCAAACAGAAGACGACAGTTTTGTTGACTTTAGTAAAGCAATTGACGTTGTTGACCACGATCACCTAAGAGAAGAAAAAAAAAAACTTGTACTGTATGGTTTGTCCAGACAATAGTTTTGGACTCCCCCCCCCCCCCCCCCACTCCCCCCCCCCCACCCCCCCCCCCCCCCCCCCCCCCCCCCCCCCCCCCCCCCCCCCGCCACCCCTTAATTAAACAGAAGACAATTAGTTTTGCATGCTTTTGAAACATGTTGTTCTTCTTGTCACCAATTACGGTGTTCCTCGAGGATAAGTGTGAAGTGTAATTTTGTTCTCTGTTCATATTAATGATCTCCTTTTAACTATTTCTTCCTAACGCAAACTTTTCGCCAACGATATGACCTTTTACAATTGTGAAGGACGTGCTTGTGTCCTCACTGCTGCTTTAAGTATGATGTTGTGTGTGTGTGGTGCTATTTGGGTAAGTTCAGGTGTTAAGTCTGGATTGTAAGATGGTTAGTCACTGGCTGAATGAATCCTTTCTATTCATTGGCTGTTAAGTTTTCTTGCTGCGGAACTGAAAATCTACTCAGGTCAGTCTTACAACAGCCAGCCTTGAAACCTACATCTTACGAAGTCCAGGTTGAAGAAGAGCAGAGAGAGTTGCTGATGTGTGGGAGTGGACGCGGAGGTCCTCCCCCGTTTGGCGTCTCCCCCAGGGGTGGCTGGAGTCGAAGAAGAGCAGAGAGAGTTGCTGCCGCCGTGGGAGTGGACGCGGAGGTCCTCCCCAGTTTGGTGTCTCGCCCAAGGGTGGCTGGAGTCGAAACCAAAGAAAACCCCCTTGTGCTGAGGGTGCAAAGTATTGTATTGTGAAACCCAGAAACTAGGGGGGGGGGGGGGGGGGGTGAACTGGGTCTGTGTAAACTTAGGAGTTTGTATGTAGCTTGGGAGTGAACTCTATTGTTGGGAGGAATAATAATAAGATAACAGCTATATGTTTGCAGCAGAATGTGTGTGGTGAGGAAGTGGGTAAATGAGACAGGGGAAATTAGAACATACATAACGCTGTCATTATCTCTCTTTTTTTAATTCTTCCTCTCTATCACGCTCTCTGTAATACTGGTGACCCGGACGTGAAGGAAAAATTGCTAATTCAGTGTACAGCGACTCGCAAAAAAAAAAAAAAAAGACACCAAAATGGTCTCGTTAAATGGTCAAAATTCAGTTATGTGGTCCTTAATCTCCTATAAAATACGTATTTTTGTGAGAATCCAGAAACGTCAGAACATTTAAAACCACATCGCCAGAATCGAAATTTCAAGACAAAGTTTTGATTCTTACCAACCACTTGACTTCACTGTTGTTCATCATTCCTCTTGTTCTAATCATGTTTCTGCTTGGCCTCGGAAGGGTTTCAAAAATATTTCATTTGAACCGAATTAAACATTCACTCGACTAGCATACTCGGACATACTGCACGTACGTAATCTCGTACTGATTTAACATGCTTTAACATGCTGGGACTCAGCCATTCAAAACTGCTGAAAACCTC
>JADBJO010001845.1:114367-116867 GCA_016801955.1 Conus betulinus
GAGAGAGAGAGAGAGAGAGAGAGAGAGAGTGGGTGGGTGGGGGGGTGGTGAGGTGGAGGAGGATCGGTTGGACAAGGGAAGGGGAGGGGTAGGGGAGTGACGGGAAGGCGGGGGGTAGGGGGGAAGGGGGAGGGGGAGGTGGGGGACCCTCAGGTGTGTTTGACGACGTGTACGCCTGTTGATATCTCAAACAGTGCCCTTCTGCTCAACATCCCCCCCCCCCCCCCCCCCTCTCCTACCCTATTACCAACACTATTCTTCCTGTTCTGTGAGAGTTAAAATGACCATTATTTTTCTTTTATACATTTATAAAAAAAAAAAAAAAAAAAAAAACCTATAACGCTGGAATTGGTCTGCCTGGAATGCCACACAGTTGGTGCCCTGCAGAATTGTCTTTCATCCTTTTAACAGAATTGTTCCGGAAACAACGAGATGCAAAACTTATACACGTACCCCCAGTTTATCTTGAATACGACGTCACAATCAACCATGCGTCATAATGTATTTCGTCACTTCGGCCTATGACGCAAAGAAGCTTTGACGTCATTTCTGTTTGCGTTGTCATTTTCTAGATATTCCATAAAGAAGAAAAACCGTTTTGGGCCGTTATAGCCGTTAGTAACGGCTATTCCGGGAATTTTTTTTTTCAACCAGTCCCTTACACACCATGCATAGTCTGTCTGTTCATTTACAAATGGACGCATTTTTATTCTGGTAAAATTAAACATCAGGCATCATCCTTGACCCATAACGAACATACCTACAAATTTTCAGAAAGATCGGCCCAGAAGTTTTTGTTTGGAGCGAGTGGAACACATTTTGACCACGGACAGACACACACACAGACAGACACACACATACACACACAGCATTTCTTCGTTCCCATCCTAAAGTACCCCCTGTTCTGTAAGAACTGGGAGTACAAAAAATGAGAAGATAATGTCGGTATTTTCATTGCAGATACAGTTGCTTTTTTACTTAGATAATGACCATCTTTTCATTGCAGATACATTTTTCTTTCTCACATACCGTCTATCTTTTCATCGCAGATACAGTTACTTTGTCAGAGAACGCCTATCTTTTCATTGCAGACTCAGATACTTTCCCTCAGATAATGCTTATCTTTTCATTGCAGATGCTTATCTTTTCATTGCAGATACAGATACTTTCTCTCTGATAATGCTTATCTTTTCATAGCAGACAGTTACTTTTTCTCAGACTATCTTTTCGCTGCAGATACACTTACTTTTTCTCAGATAACGCCTGTCTTTTCACTGCAGATACAGATACTTACTCTCAGATAACACCTATCTTTTTATTGCAGATACAGTTGTTTTTTTTTTTTCCTCGGATAGTGTCTATGTTTTCACTGTACATGCGGTTACTTTTTCCTTGATAATGCCTGTCTTTTCACTGCAGATACAGATACCTACTCTCAGATAGTACCTATCTTTTCATTGCACATACAGGTTTTTTTTTTTTTTTGTGTGTGTGTGTGTGTTTTTTTTTTTTTTTTTTTTTTTTTTTTTGCCAGATAGTGTCTATCTTTTCACAGCAGATGCGGTTACTTTTTCCTAGATAACGCCTGTCCATTCATTGCAGGTACAGTCACTTTCCTCTCAGTTGATGTGCTAAGCGAGAGAGTAAGATATCTGATTCGAAGTGCACGGCCATGATACCAACCAGACTATCCACTCCACTGCCTGTACCACACCTGCAGCTACAGCTCTACACGTATGCTGTGGTATCTCTCTCTCTCTCTCTCTCTCCTCTCTCTCTCTCTCTCTCTCTCTCTCTCTCTCTCTCCTCCCTCTCTCTCTCTCTCTTTCTGCTGCATGGCTTTGGGCATGCCTTCCAGCGGCACCTGTCCCAAGAAAAATGGGGGGGGGGGGGGGGGGGGGGGCACTCTCACTGAACGCGAGCGCCAACACGGGTTCTCTCCCTTGCAGACGTCCCCAACATCGTCTGTTCACGCCCCGCGATGGACAAACCAAGACGTACAGGAGACGAACTCTTCCAAGGCCACACGAATCTGAACAGGAACGCATGGATTTCAAAAGCAATTCACACGTAACTCCGCTGGTTACCGTGGGCAAAATTACGAGACAAAACACGACGCGTTTCGACCTCTTGGGTCTTCTCCAGGCAAGATAAAACAACATCTAGGACAATGGAAACGAAGGACGAGCAATCACGGATCTCGAATTTGCTTTTTTTTTTTTTTTTTTCTTTTTTTTGTCTCCACTGTCCCTGAATGTTGTTTTTTATCTTGCCTGAAGAAGACCTGAGACGTCGAAACGCGTCGTGTTTTGTCTTGTGATTTGTCTGTCCCTGTTAACCGGCGAAGTTGCTTAAAATTACTGTTAAAATCTCTTTCAGTTTCCGCCTGCAGTCACCTGACCTCCAAACTAGGATCGCATGAAGTCGTATGAACCCTCATCATGCTCCCCCTGTACATCCTGTTCATTCTGCTTAAGCAGAATCCCTGTCATATTCCTGG
>JADBJO010001845.1:124367-126867 GCA_016801955.1 Conus betulinus
AATACGTTAGTCAGAATGTATTGGTTCAAGAGTTTTGTCTAGAAGTGCGCTACTCAGGCTGTACTGGTGCATGAAGTTTTGTTGAGGAGTACGCTATTCAGGATGTATTGGTCCACGAAGTTTTGTCTAGGAGTACGTTTTCCAGGATGTATTGGTCCGGTAAGTTTTTGTCTAAGAGTATGTTCTTCAGAATGTATTGGTCCAGGAAGTTCGGTCCAGGAAACACGTTATTCAGGATGTATTGGTCCAGGGAGTTTTGTCTCTAGAAACACGTTATTCAGGATGTATTGGTCCAGGGAGTGTTGTCTAGAAACACGTTATTCAGGATGTATTGGTCCAGGGAGTGTTGTCTAGAAACACGTTATTCAGGATGTATTGGTCCAGGAGTGTTTGTCTAGAAACACGTTATTCAGGATGTATTGGTCCAGGAGTGTTGTCTAGAAACACGTTATTCAGGATGTATTGGTCCTTGGAGTTTTGTCTAGAAACATGTTTATTCAGGGTGTATTGGTCCAGGGAGTTTTGTCTAGAAACACGTTATTCTTAACGTATTGGTCCAGGGAGTTTAGTCTAGGAACACGTTATTCATAACGTATTGGTCCAGGGACTTTTGTCTAGAAACACGTTATTCAGGATGCATTGGTCCATGGAGTTTTGTCTAGAAACGCGATGTCCAGAATGAGTTCGTCTAAAGAGGTAAGTTTTGCCCAAGGACATGCTGTCCAGCCAGAATATATCAAAGTCAGTGGATATGTTGTCCAGTAAGTATCTTTCATGGGATCCAAGGATATGTTGTCTTGCAAGTAAATATTATGGGATCCGAAGGCAAGTTGTTCAGCAAGGGTGTGTCATAATATCCAATTCTTTACGTTATTCAGCAAGTATATAACTCATAGCATCCAATTATATATGTTGTTCAGACAGTATAATCTAATAGCATCCAATCAATCATATTGTACAGCAAGTATATTTCATCGGATCAAATTATACATGTTGTCCCAGCAAGTATATCTCATGGGATCCAATCACATATGTTGTCCAGCAAGTATATTTCATGGGATCCAAGCACATATGTTGTCCAGCGAGTATATTTCATGGATCCAATCACATATGTTGTCCAGCAAGTATATCTCACGAGATCCAATTAGACATGTTGTCCAGCAAGTCTATTTAATGGGATCCAATTATACGTGTTGTCCAGCGTGTGCATCTCATGGGATCCAATTATGTATGTAGTCCAGCAAGTGCATTCAAAAACATGTTGTCCAGAAACTATCTATCAAGACAGTTTTGTCCGAGGTTACTTTGCCCAGCAAGAATTTGTGAACGAAGTTTTATTCTAGGACATGCTGTCCACTGTGTAGTCATCAAGGGAGATCTGCCCGAGGATTTGTATTGGTCAACGAAGCTTCGTCCAATATGATATGACATTCAGCAAGTATGGACCAAAGGGAGTGTTGTCCAAGGATAAGTACCCGAGGAAGATGTATAAAGATAGATTAGCTCACAGACACGCTAGCTGGAAATCTCGGTCTGGGGACATTGATCCAGAGGCATGCTACCCAGCACACTACAGAGTCCAGGGCATTTTCTCCGAGGACACGCTATCTGTGGTGTACTGGCCCAGGGAGTTTGGTCCAGAAACTGGGCGTTTAACAAAGATCGGCCCAGAGAGTTTAGGTCCGCGTGGACACCTTCCTGCAAGGATTAGTCCGGGGAATGTCTTTGGAAGAGTATGTCATGACCCAGACCGATTTGCCCAGAGATTTTTGATATCCGTAGCGTTTCGGCCCAACGAGAGGGTTTATCTGAAAACAAATATTTGCCGCGGAAGTCGTCCTTTTTTCTTTCTTTCTTTTCTCTCTGTCTCTGTCCCTCCTCCCTCCCTCCCTCCCTCCCTCCCTCCCTCTCCTCTCTCTCTCTCTCTCTCTCTCTCTCTCTCTCTTCTTCTTCTTCTTCTTCTTCTTCTTCTTCTTTTTCTCTCTCTCTTTCTCAGAAACCGAAATACATTTTCTTCTTCTAAAATGTCCAAGTTACAAACAATTACGAGAAAAAATATGTTCATAAACACTAAAAAGATAGATTTCCTGTCCAGTTGAAGACACTATTGCAAAACGATAATGCTGTCATAATGAGAGATGTTGCTATGTTTGTACATTACGCTTTACGTTTTAGAGAGGAACAGCTGAAATGAAATGTTATAAACCGAAGTTTGTCACTTTTGTTATCGCCAAATGAGCATCCTTTATCTTTGAAAAAACTTTTCTCTATAAATCATTCATTTTCAAACAGCATGAACAATGTCATGTTACGAGTCTCATGTGGATAGGCTGGAGGCCTCGCATTAAAGCCAGGAATTCTCTCTCTTCCTCTCTCTCTCTGTCTCAGTCTCTCTCTGTCTCTCTCTCTCTACCTCTGTCTCTCTCTGTCTCTGTCTGTCTCTCTCTCTCTCTTTCTCTCTCTCTTCTCCTCTCTGTCTGTCTGTCTGTCTGTCTGCCTC
>JADBJO010001845.1:131867-134367 GCA_016801955.1 Conus betulinus
CATGAATGTTCCATTTATGCCAGTTTTTATCAAAACTTCAAACAAAGGTTCATGTTGCACAGAATCAAAAGCTTTTTTTAAATCAACGAAGCATGCATAAAGTTTACCACCTCTTTTAGAAAAGCTTTTCTCTATTATTGCATTTAAGGTAAAAATATGATCAAATGTCGAATAACCTTTTCTAAATCCAGCCTGGGTTTCTGTCAATATTTTATTTGTTTCAATCCAATTTACTAGTCTTTTGTTTGAGAATCGTTTTGTAGCACTTGCTCATTAGGCTTAAAAGGGAAACCCCTCTGTAATGTGTCAGTCAGTGTTTTATCTCCCCTTTTAAAAATCGGAACAATAATTGCTTTACTCCAATCATCAGGGTAGAGACCCTGATTGAAAAGCGTATTAAATAGCCTGGTCATAAAAGGAACCGAAAAAAAAATCATCACCCAGTTTTAACATTTCTGGAACAATTTCGTCAATACACACGCTTTTTTTCCCGTTTTCATTTTCGAAGGGACTCGAGGACTTCCATTTCACTTATAGGTACATTTAATTCTTCACAGCTACAGTCTTGGTTTTCAAGAGTCAAACTATTTACTTTTATTGTTGGGATATTAAACAGTTTTTGGAAATGTTCAAACCACTGCCTGTCTGATATTTCTGGGCTCAAGTTAGTCTTCCTTCTTCCTGAAAGTTGTCTAATCTCTCTCCAAAATGATTTACTGTCTTTGCCGAGAGAAGCAAGCCGTAAAGCCTTTCTCGTTTAGAGCTACGCTTTTTCTGTTCCAAAAGTGATTTATATTCTTTTCGATTCTGAACATATTTTCTTCGGTCATCAGGATCTTTCTTTTGTCTGGCTACAGTTAGTGAAAGTCTTGTTTTCTTTTTGGCCTGTTTGCACTCTAGATCAAACATTGAGGGTTACTGATATTACTCCCAACATAAACACGCTTCTTCATGCAGTCACTACAAGAGACTAAAGTACTAGAAAACAATCTTACCGCTTCATTAATGTCAGAATCTATTAATCTTAGAGCTTCAGAAAACAAATTGTGAGCTTCAGCTGAGTGGCACTGGTCTCTAAACTGTTGTTCGAAAGCAGGATTCCAAATGCGTTTTTTCTATCCACTTCTTTTCCCTGATATTATTACTTTTAGACAATTTTATCTCGTCGCATGCATCTTTGGATGCTAACAGTTTAATACAAACAGGTAGATGTGGTGAGTCGATGGTTGACAAAACACGCAAAGACACACAATCTTGAAGAAATAATTCACTGGAAATTATGAAATAATCAATAGTACTACTACCCGCACTTGAAATGAAAGTAAACGAATCATCAAACCCATATTGGATAAGGCCATTGGCAATAACACAATCAAAAGTAGTACACAAATCAAGTAAATCTTTCCCGAAACCGGATACTTCTGTATCATCTGACTTTCGTGTAAACATGTCATCTTTTTGATCATTATATAATGATTTCCGCGTGCACATATCAAAAAGTGTATCACATAATCTCGCATTTTTCACATCCAGTCCTCGCATTCATATCACCACACATAATAAGATGAAAATCTTCAAATCTTTCATATAAATCAACTAAACATTGCTCAATGATTTCCACTCCAATGCCATGCTGTGCTTGTCTCAGAATTTACTATCATATGGGTGGATATATATACAGATCAGAAATACTGGCTTATCTTTCCCTGTCAACTTCTCATCCAGTTTCAGAATAATAAGCTGCTCTAAATATGTATCATTTTTTTTGTGATATATTCTGCCAGGGTTTTACGCACAAACACTAATACTCCACCAGAGTATCTGCCTTGCTGAGATAATTTTACAGCTTTAGCAGTGTATACATCATAATCTTTAAAAGGTGTATACTGAACAGTGTCAACATAAACAAAACTTTCGTTCAAAGAGAAAATGTCAAAAGATAACAATGTAGAAACAACATCGGGAATGTCTAATTTACGCATCAACCCTTCACAGTTCCACGTACAAATGTTTAAACAAAACGGGCCTTGGCCACCCCATCATTTTGTTAGTACCCCCCCCAACACCACCCTCGCACCCATTTTTTTCCACTCCACCAACACCCCTCTCTCTCCCTCCACCCACAGTGAGAAGACCGCCCCTTCCAGTTTTTTCCCCCCCCCCCCCCCCTTCCTCCCCTTGCACCCTGCGTGTTTGCTTTTTCTCATCCATTTCTGCAGTGTGTTTCCTTTCTCGCTGACACTGGCTTTCTCCGTTGCTCGATTTACAGAACTCGTTCTCTGTCGTGTCATCACTGGGCTCAGGTTCGACGACGCAAAGTTGTCAGATGCCTGTGCATTCCGTGCATGACCCCTCGACCCCGACCTTGCACACTCGCTCGCGTTCACGCTCTGGCTCTCTGTCATCTTCTTTGGTTGATTGAGACTTGGGTACTCCGCCATTGAAAGGATGAGAGAGGAGCTTGGGCTTCTGTTGCTACTGGCAGTTGACAAGGGATCAA
>JADBJO010001845.1:141867-144367 GCA_016801955.1 Conus betulinus
TTATTGTTGTTGTTATAATTATTATCATTATTACTATTGTTATTATCATTATTTTTACCATTATCATTATTACCATCACCATTATTATTACTATAATCATTACCATGGTTGCTGTTGTCGTTGTTCTTGCTGTTGTTATCATGATCGTGATTACTATTAACGATAGTCGTTATTATCATTCTTGTTCTACTTAGTGTTGTTATGACGATGATGATGATGACGACGATGATGATCATGAGGATGGTTATTGTTATTATTACAGTTGTTAATACCACTATACACCATTATCAGCATTATTATTACCACCATCATGATTACTGGTTGTTGTTATCATTCTTCTTCTTCTTCTTCTTCTTCTTCTTATCATCATCATCATCATTATCATCATCATCATCATTATCATCATTACTACTATCGCTAAATGTCTTTACTTCCTCTACTCTACCACTGCTACAGCTACTACTACTACTGATACTACTACTACTGCTGCTGCTTGCTGCTACTCTGCTGCTACTACTTTCTACTACTACTACTACTATCGTCATCATCACCATCAGTAGTAGTAGTAGTAGTAGTAGTAATGATATGGTAATAGCAGCAGCACCACCAGTAGTAGTGGTAGTGGCAGTAGTAAAGTTAAATAAGAATACTGAACTTTTAAGACGACGCATAGAGTGAATGGCATCTCCCTCATGTCGGGGGTGTACATATAGAGTGAATGATGATATCTCCCTCATGTCGGGGGTGTACACATAGAGTGAATGGCATCTCCCTCATGTCGAGGGTGTACATATAGAGTGAATGGCATCTCCCTCATGTCGGGGGGTGTACACATAGAGTGAATGGCATCTCCCTCATGTCGGGGGTGTACATATATAGAGTGAATGGCATCTCCCTCATGTAGGCGTGTACACATAGAGTGAATGGCGGCTCCCTCATGTAGGGGTGTACATATAGAGTGAATGACACCTCCCTCATGTCGGGGGTGTACATATAGAGTGAATGGCGTCTCCTCCCTCATGTAGGGGTGTACATATAGAGTGAATGCATCTCCCTCATGTCGGGGGGGTGTACATATAGAGTGAATGGCATCTCCCTCATGTGTCGGGGGTGTACATATAGAGTGAATGATGAATCTCCCTCATGTCGGGGGTGTACATATAGAGTGAATGGCATCTCCCTCATGTCGGGGGTGTACATATAGAGTGAATGGCATCTCCCTCATGTCGGGGTATACACATAGAGTGAATGGCATCTCCCTCATGTCGGGGGTGGGGTGTGACATATAGAGTGAATGATAGTCTCCCTCATGTCGGGGGGGTGTACATATAGAGTGAATGGCATCTCCCTCATGTCGGGGGTGTACATATAGAGTGAATGACATCTCCCTCATGTCGGGGTATACACATAGAGTGAATGGCATCTCCCTCATGTCGGGGGTGTACATATACAGTGAATATATCTCCCTCATGTCGGGGGGTGTACATATAGAGTGAATGGCATCTCCCTCATGTCGGGGGTGTACATATAGAGTGAATGGCATCTCCCTCATGTCGGGCGTGTACATAGAGAGAGAAGAGAGAGAAGGAGAGAGAGAAGTGAAAACGCACCCATCCAAAAAGTAAGTTCCTGTCAATGTGGCGATGTTTCTGTCTGTCTCAGTCTCAGTCTTGTCACTATCTGTCTGTCTGTCTGTCTGTCTGTCTGTCTGTCTGTCTCTGGTGTCTGTGATTTTTTTTTCTATTTCTGGGTCAGAAACTCTCTCTCTCTCTCTCTCCCTCTCTCTCTCTCTCTCTCTTTCTCTCTCTCCCCCCCCCCCCCCCAGCCAGTTTCCGTCTTGCCCCCCCCCCCCCCCCTCCATCCATCCTCACTTTCCCCCTTCTCTCAGATCTCCATTTGTTCCCTCGCATCCCCCCCCCCCCACCCTCTCCAACGGCCCATTCCCTTCCACCCCTCCCCCATCACACCACCACCACCACCACCACCACCACCACCACCACCACCCCCCCATCCCCTTCCCTTTAAGTCGTGGGAGACGGACTGGTCAGAAACGCATACTGTATAATAATGCGAAGTGGGTTGAACAATGAAAGATTGGAGAAAAAAAAAAAAAAAAAAAAAGAAAGAAAAAAAAAGGATGGGGTTGACGGAGAGGCCAAGAGAGTGAAGAGAAGGTGGAGGAGATTTAAAAAAAAAAAAAAAGGAGGAGGAAAGAGAGAGGTGGGGATGGGGGAAAGAGAGGGGGGAAGGGGGGGAGGGGGAGAGACAAGGGACGAAAGTCCATCTGCGGGAAAGTGAGGCAGGTGAGAGACCAATTCTCTCCCCCTTTTTTTTTTTTTTTTTTTTTTTTTTTTTTTTTTTGCCAGTTCAATTTCAAGGTGATGCCAGCTTGCGAGATGAATTTTTGTGTGAATGGAACTTAGAACTCATATACCATAGAGGAGTGGGGTGGGGGTGGGTGGGGGTTGGTTGATGGGGGTGGGGAGGGATGGGGATAGGG
>JADBJO010001845.1:164367-171867 GCA_016801955.1 Conus betulinus
ACAAACACTCAACCAACCAACCAAACAAACAAACAAGCAAACGAACAAACAAACAATGAGACAAACCATTAAATCAATCAAGGATGCAAGTTAAACTTTAAACGCTATTTTGGAGATAAAAAAAAGTAAGGAAACGACTTAAATATTGAGTGAAACAGATCACGTGAAATGTTGGGAAAAAAAAAAATAAAGATGCAATTTGCCTATTGGACTCGCTTGTAATGAATACCCACAACAGCAGGATGAAAAGTAGATCTATGTCCAACTATAATATCAATAAACCCTCTATAGAATAATAATATAAGCTCCAGACGAAACACCCTATATTTCAGGGGTTATTTCGAAATGTAATCGGACGAGAGGAATAAAAAAAAAAGTAGCAAACGTCTCACTGGCAGTTTCAAACCTCCACTTTGAGCAGTCTTGTATTTGCAGGGGTTCCTGGTAATACCCTAAGCACCGGGAAGCAGAGAGAGAACGTACATATACCAGACATTACAAACAGCAACAGACGACAGTAAAGGTTTTCACTCTTGGGTAGAAATGTTGTGTGACCGGTTACCTCTACTAGCGTTTTAATCATCTACGACACCGCCACCCTACCCTACCCTACCCCTCCCCTTGACCTCCCTCCACCCTCCCATCTCTTCCTCTGCCGTCACCATCTCGAGCCCCCATCCCTGCCACCTCCTCCTCCCCAGCTCTCTCCTCTTGTTCCAACTCTCATTGCTATTATAACGGCAGCAGTGTAAAGTGTCTGACCCTCACTGACTCTGCGCTGTCTAGTTTCTGCTGTATAAATCAGACGCACGCTCCGCGTCTGCGGGAGTATTTCATCCAGGAATACACTTTAATGAGACCCACTGATCTTGGACTCTGTCTTCTTGACTAACACGTCGCCTACGTATTGCAAAATATGCGCCAGCAACAATCTGACGTACGTGCGTATCATAAATATGGCATGATAATCATGACTAAACATACATAATTGTATTTGCACCCGATCTAGATTTTCTCCCTTTTAAAGTGTCAGCTCTTGATCATGTTGAAAACAACCGAAATGTGCGATGCGTGCCTAATTTTGTTTGTATGCTTGTTGTTGTTGTTGTTGTTGTTGTTGTTGTTGTTCATAAAGACAAAATGATGTTGACATAGGATAGATTGTGCTGCTTGCTGTGTTCATGCTGCTTGATCTTTCGCTCGATGCACCCCATATGATAAACGTGCCGAGTTTTACTCAGCTATAATTTAACAGACAATACTGTATATACCCCGTCAGGGAGTCTGGTGATACCCATATGTGGATTGTTTCTTCTTCATTTGGTCATATGAATGTTCGCTGAGTGCAAAATACGTTTATGGTATGCTCTTGACAGAATGTTACTTAATTTTTGTTGCAACATTTGCAACTTCATTTGCATTTTGTTAGGGTACAATGCAGTAATCGTAAGTTTTTTTTTGTGTTTTTGTTTTGTTTTTTTTAAAATTCTCAGTTTTATGATACTGTGAATATTCCTAAAAAAAAAAAAATGCTAGATGCAGATTTACAGTATCTATTAGTGTGTGACATCTTTACACTGAGACTGGCTAGAAAGAATTTGATAATATTAACTGATGTTCCAAACTTGGTTATCATAACTCTTATGATGGTTGCAAAAGTTCCATTGTTGGTGTGTGCCGCACGTGCATCCACACGCCCCCAAACATGCATACACACGCAACTGAAGCCTGGAGATTGTGCAGTCTAGACTCACTCTGTTTTCGTCTGTTAGTTAATGATTGAAAAAAAACTCTCTCTCTCTCTCTCTCTCTCTCTCTCTCTCTCTCTCTCTCTCTCTCTCTCTCTCTCTCTTTTTTTTTTTTTCTCTCTCTCTCTCTCTGTATATATATATATATATATATATATATATATATATATATATATATATATATATATATATATATATATATATATATATATATATATATATATATAGCTATATATAAGCCTATCCATCTACTTCTATCTAGCTAACTTTCTATCTATTATCTAACGTGTTTAACTGCTGCAATAAGTGATGGGTTTTGTTACCATCCTTGAGGGAAAGGATTGTTGTATTATCCACGAAGGTTGTGAGACAGTGATGTATTGTCATCTGTTTCTTTCGCGACCAGGAAACCTAATATGTATCGTGTTGTGAATAATGTGTGTAATTTGGCACCATGATGCGCGCTTCAGTTTTCAGGACACGTTGGTTACATTTTTCTGGTTGGATTGGATCTGGATCTGGATACGTCATCGAAAGAGGGCGCCATTGGCCTTGCTCATTAACAAGATCAGGGGACACCACCCAAACATCATTCCATTACCATCTCCCCACCCCAACCCGAAGGAAAAAAAACTATCGTACTCTTCATTGCTTACAAATGTATTTCTAATTATTTTGTATCCATCCTCCGTTTTGCACTCAGCTGACACAGCTTCAGTGAATAAAACAGCAAGAGAGAAACCTTAACCATCCACCCAACGACGCCTACATCCACCATGCAACACCCAATTAGCTCTTTCCTGCTCTCAACTAGATAGAAATCTGAACTTCTCTGCTGATTTAGCAGGCGCGGCATGGTCTCCCTTTGTTTCATGTTTAATTCCTTCCACTATTTTTTCCCCCTGAAAATGTTAATGTCAAGGATGATTTTCTTACTTGTAAATGAACGCCTTTAACAGGAAGTTCGTGCCTTTGAGAAAGAGCACAACACGCTGCTTCTGCCTATGGAATCGACCCTACCAGAGGAGAGGAGTTCCAGAAATATATATGCCTTATTATCGGCTTCCTGATCACAGATTCCGCTTCCCATCTCTGAAGTTTGTGACATTACTCTATCAATTTGCCATGTCTTCGACTAAAAATCGATGTCTTCCGCACGGTAGAAATCCTGTTTGTCATGAAACGATGGTCCCCACCGACCTCGCTGTTACTTGTATTCTCCTTCCCTGTTCATTGCCTTCGTTTGTCTCTCTCTCTCTCTCTCTCTCTCTCTCTCTCTCTCTCTCTCTCTCTCTCTCTCTCTCTCTCCATATCAAAGCATATGAGATAAAAGATCACACAAAAGATTAGAGGGCTTTAAGAGTTGAATTAAGTGCCGATTGGGTGTTGGGTCGTGTTTGTTACATTACAGTCATATAGGTTTCTCTGGTCGTTTAGTTAAAACAGGGACAGGAGAGAGAGAGAGAGAGAGAGAGAGAGAGAGAGAGAGAGAGAGAGAGAGAGAGTATTCGAACAGGTTGAGTTCTCCCACTGGGACGATTTTCAAGATTCAAGCTTTTGCCTCGTGGGTTTCTTCAGGAATCATTCAGGATCAACCGAAGCATAGTCATCAGCTACGGATTGTGAAGAACAATCTTTATTTGGATCTCCTAAGAGATGCAGTCTCTCACTGATTGATCCAACGATACTGTGTTATGTTGAAGTATTTAGTTGGGGGCGCAGGCTTACAATTTCTCCGTCATCATGTTAATGACTTTGCACAGACTTTTTTTTTTTTTTTTTAAGTGGGTGAAGAAAAAACGTAGTAGAAATGAAGAAAATGAGAACAACAATAACAACAACAACAAAATAAAGATCAGGAAAACGTATGAGAAATATTGAATATTGAATCCTTCACTAGCATCACGTGGGAACCTTGTAATCCATCCTGAAGACGGAACCATTCATATCGCCTGATGCGCGGCCTTTCGTCCGCTGGATCGGACTCATAAGGGAGGCACTGATGATTTGTCTGTGCTCCCTTGGCTTTAAATGGAGATATACCACTGTTTAATTCTGTAGTATTCTCACCACCAAAGGTTCAAAAGTAGAATATAGCACCACCCAAGCTATGACCTGCCCCCCATTTACAAGTGTGTGATGAATGAACACCCATCACCCAACCAGTGAGGACAACTCAGAGAACACCCAACACCCACCACAACTACCAGTCAGTCTGGGCTGATGAAGACCAGCAGTAGCTGGCCGAAAATTTCCCAAGGTAAAATCTGTATTAGACTCTTGAGTCAGAGCACGCAGAAATAGAATATAGCCTCTCTCTCTCTCTCTCTCTCTCTCTCTCTCTCTCTCTCTCTCTCTCTCTCTCTCTCTCTCCGTATTTCTGTCTCTGTCTGTCTGTCTGTCCGTCTGTCTGTCTCTTCTCCCTCTCTCTTTTTCTGTCTGTATTTGTCTGTCTGTCTGTCTATCTGTCTCTGTCTCTCTCTCTCTCTCTCTCTCTCTCTCTCTCTCTCTCTGTCTGTCTGTCTGCCTTCCTGCGTCACTGTCTCTATCCGTAACTCTGTCTGTCTATCTGTCTGTCTGTCTGTCTGTCTGTCTGTCTGTCTGTCTCTCTCTCTCTCTCTCTCTCTCTGAATGTCTGTCTGTCTTCCGACGTCTCTCTGTCAATGTCCTTATCTCTGTCTCTGTCTTTGTCTGTCTGTCTGTCTGTCTGTTTGTCTCTCTCTCTCTCTCTTTTTCTCTCTCTCTGTTGGTCTTCCTGGTCTCTGGCTGGCTGGCTCTGGCTGGCTGGCTGGCTGGTCTGTCTGTCTGTCTGTCTGTCTGTCTCTCTCTCTCTCTCTCTCTCTCTCTCTCTCTCTCTCTCTCTCTCTCTCTCCTGCCCAATCGCTCGCTCTATCCCGCTCACGTATATTCTAAATCCTCTTCACCGGCTTCCACAGGACAATCAATTATAGAAAAGCCATCATTCTCGGACCCGTCCCATGTAGGAAGAAATATCTACTTCCCCGTGCGGAGAAAAAAAAAGACTTTCGGTCTGATTGATTCTGTCTGGAGTAATAGACACCCTGTCTCATCTCGACCTGGCAAGGAATGATCCATGGGTCGGCACTCCCAGAGAAAGACATCTCAGTCAATGAAATGAAAGGCACTGCCAGCGACGAAACTAACCAGATAAGACATGTTGCAGCAAACTGAACCATATCACGCTTCCGTACAACTGATTCAATTGATAACAGCAGACTCCAGTTAGACAAAGATTTTTTTTTTACCTGTGAAAGTATAGATGGTTTCATGTGCAAAAATGTTTTCCTCACTCCTGCAACTTCTCTTCAAGCGCAGGATGTGTGTGTGTGTGTGTGTGTGTGTGTGTGTGTGTGTGTGTGTGTGTGTGTGTGTGTGCGTGTGTGTGTGTGTGTGTGTGCGTGTGTGCGTGTGTGTGTGTGTGTGTGTGTGTATGTGAGTGTGCCTGCGTATGCGCGCGCGCGCGCGCGCGCGCGCGCGCGTGTGTGTGTGTGTGTGTGTGTGTGTGTGTGTGTGTGTGTGTGTGTGTGTGTGTTATTTTTTACTCCTCTCCTTCTTCTCCTTTGATCTAAATTGTTTTCTCACATCTGTATTAAAGTCAGATCCAAATTAAAGACGTGTATGTATGTGTATCATGTGAACAATGAGTTTAAGATGTCTGGTTGAATACAAGGTTACCGATTTCACCCCCTTCCCATGCTATTCCTCCTCCATCCCACCCCCACTCCACCTCCGGGCAATTATACTCGGATCACACACACACACACACACACACACACACACACACGCACACACACACACACACACACGCACGCACGCACACACACACACACACACACACACACACACACACACACACACACACACACACACACACACACACACATACGCACACACACACACACACACACACACACGCACGCACGCACGCACGCATTTATCTAGCTAGCTATCTAGCTAGCTAGCTAGCTATCCATCTATCTATATTTCAATTCCTAATGTATGTTGTCATAACGAAGAATCGTGTGTTGTGTATTGTAGGTGACTTTAACTATGCCAGTGTTCAGTTGCGTGGAGAGTCGTCAGGTGAGAAAAAAAGCAAACAATACATACAGACTTTTAAAGCAAACCCTAGCAAAGCCCAAAGCCCAACCCTACATGATGCAGTTAGTGGGGGGAAAAAAAACTTATATCCCAATGATACATTTACCTCCTGTTAGTAAAAGTAACCATTCTGATGCCATATTTCAGCCGTAGATTTCTAAAGATAAAGCTGAGTTTCAAATTAAATGTGTTTACTATCTAAGCCAAAGCAACTACTCTCAATGAGGAACCATTGTTCGAGAACATGATTGGACTGCTGTATCCGTGATGGGTGTAGGGGAAGCTTTGAACCATACAAAAAGGAGTGCCGCAAAATGGTATGGAGGTATGCTTACCCAAAAATAAGAAAGGGTGACAAAATGAGACGAACACTATTGTTCACGAACAACCATCCTGAAGATGCCTTTAAAAGTTCTACAACTTGAGTAAGAAGCACCTATGTACTAAACCTGATAAAAAAAAAAAAAAAACCTACTTGAAATATATGAAATAGAGATCTAAAACTAGAGAAATAATATATACACTAAGCTGGGAAAACAAACTCGGAGCGAACATGAAAATCAGATCGTTGTGAAGTGAAAGATAAAACCAAGATACTTTGGAAGTGTGTCCAAGACAGAATGGCCATCAATACACGTATTTGTGCTTTGAAAGATGGAATGGCACAATGGCCCTTAGCGATTAAAAAAAAAAAAAAAAAAAAAGCTGACGTCATTTATGACTTTTGTCAAGTGTTCTTACCCGTGAAAATGTGAAAAATGTGTAAGTCATAACTTAAATTTCTCACCCCAATGAAATATGTCTAAACTGAGGTGACAATAACTCCTTTGCCTTGGAAGAACACGTTTTCCAAATAAAACCCTTATACGTATCACGGTCCTGACATAACTCCAAACAAGAGGCGACGATGATGGGGTTGAATTGTGTATTCCTATATGGAAGCTGTTTATTAAGTCACTGTAAACAGGAATTTTACTTGCTGAAGTAGCAGCTTTGTTTGGAAAAAGAATGAAAATCAAACACATGGAACTATATACCCGTGAATCGGACCTGTATTGTGTATAAAGTTTCAGAAAATGTGGTTAGATGTGTCACATCTCACATGATCATACATCTCGATTGTCGACATGGATTTCGTAAAAGGTGATGCTGGAGACATTCGGCTATTGGAAGAGAACGAGGACATTGATTAGACTCATAACATGGTTATTTTTCACCTTAACTTAAAAAAAATGGCACTGTACACACGAAAAGCTCTAGGTTAAACGTCTGCCTATTGTATTTGTTGAGGTTTACTCAGTCTCCTCAACAGATAGGTTTCTGCACTTTTGAGTAGGGCTAAAGAAATCAAGACAAGCAAGTGTCTTGAGTGAGAGTCCCAGCAGGGTAGCATCCTTCAGCCTGCTTTGTTTTACTATGTTCTAATGAGTTACCAGATGCACCAGTTAACCCGTGTACAATATTTACTAATGATAAAGTATATGACGTAAACGTCAAACGGTGATCTAGTATGAAATATTGACAAGCTGCAAGCCTGGTCTAACACCTAGAATGTATCTTCTGGTGTAGGAAAATGTGGCGTTCTGTATGCTGATAAGAGCAATGGCGAATGAGTGTGTAATAACAGTCG
>JADBJO010001845.1:174367-181867 GCA_016801955.1 Conus betulinus
ACATACATATATACATACATACATACATACACACATGCATACATACACACATGCATACATACATGTAAACATGGAGATATACAATTACATACATGCGAAGGGGAGAAGAACATATTGCGTTTTTGTTTGTTTGTTTGTTTTTAACGAGAGAGAGAGAGAGAGAGAGAGAGAGAGAGAGAGAGAGAGAGAGAGAGAGAGAGAGAGAGAGACTCAAGACTCAAGACTTAAATGATTCATTGCTTTAAGCATATAGCCCATTCACTATTGGAAAGGAGAAGAGGGGAAGGAGGGAAGGGGGGGGGGAGATGGAAATCATGTCGACTGAATCAGTCACAACTATTACGTATCTAAACACAATTCCTCGCAACATGGGAGCCATATAGTGGTAATGGGGCGCTTAACACGGAAAGAAAAGATAACAATGATCACAAGAGAGAGAGTCACATCCAAATGATTTAGTTCACGGTTTCTACGAAACTATCCAGACAAGGATTTCCTTCCTCACCAGCACGTAACGCGCATACTATCTTCTTTCTTCCGAGAATGCAATCTACGGTTCTTGCATTGTGTTTTTAAACATTATCATTATTTGCTGACTGATATCATCTCCATGGTCTTCCTGCAATGCTGGACCGACTGCTCTAGTGGGTAACGTTGCCTTCTGTCTCCAGTGTCTGTATGTCACATTCTCTGTGTGCGTGCTGAGGGTGCCGTGGTTATCAGCACACCATAGAACACGTCGTTTAAGTCTCCTTGAGGATTGTTAACATGTTCAGGCATCTCTGCATTTTCGGTACCAGGGCGCTTTACTATTGTGTGCAGGCTTGTGTCAAATACTAGGGATGCGGTTTCCCTTTGCGTACTTTCACCAGCACATTGCATTCGTTAGAGAGAGAGAGAGAGAGAGAGAGAGAGAGAGAGAGAGAGAGAGAGAGAGACAGACAGAGACAGACAGACAGACAGACAGAGAGAGAGAGGCAAACAGACAGACCCACGAATATGCATAGGGACGCGGTGAAATTTGGACAGAGCATCGATAATGGTGCCACTGTGTATAGGAAGACAAAGAGATGTATGAATAAACACATGCATGGGTAAAGGGAGGGATGAGTGGGAAAATGGATTGACGAGTGTTTCAGCTTTCTTCTGTCTTGTGGCAAGGTCGTACTTTATGTCTGGTCTCACAATGATAATGGGTCATCTGGAAGACAGGGTAATCCGTAGATTGCACCGTTTTGTTCAATGCACACACCACACACACACACACACACACACACACACACACACACACACACACACACACACACACACACAAACACACACACACATACACACGCGCATAGAGAGAGAGTCTATGTGCCAAAAAATGGGGTTGCGGTTTCCCTTTGCATACATTCACCACCACAAACATTCCTGAGAGAGAGAGAGAGAGAGAGAGAGAGAGAGAGAGAGAGAGAGACAGAGAGAGAGAGACAGACAGACAGACAGACAGACAGACAGAGACAGACAGACAGACAGAAGGACAGACAGACAGACGACGAATATGCATAAGGATGCGGTAAAATCCGGACGTAACGTCGATATAATGTGAGCTAGCAAAAAGACGAATGGAGGGGTGTTATGGCGCCACTATGCATTCGACGAGAGAAAAAGAGAGATGTATGAATACACACATGCATGGGTAGAGGAAAGGATGAATGGAAGGATGGATGGACCACCATCTCAGCTTCTTTCTGTCTCGTCTCAGCTTCCTTCTGTCTCGTGTCAGTGTATACTTTCCCTCCCAAATGAAAATAATAATCGGTCATCCGGCAGACAGGACTGATCCGTTGATTGCACCGTTTTGCTCAAGGCAGCCTGTGCACATACGCGCACGCACACACCACACACACACACACACACACACACACACACACACACACACACACACAGAGAGAGAGAGAGAGAGAGAGAGAGAGAGAGAGAGAGAGAGAGAGAGAGGAAAAAGAGCGCGAGAGACAGACAGACCGGCAGACAGACAGATTGCCCGAATGACTGATATCAGAATGACTGAGAGAGTGACTGACTGAGGAATAGCTATAGTCACACATAAAATGCGGAGTTAACGACGATCTTTTTGAGCGAGCAAACTGGAAAATGGGTAAGAGTAATGTTGCTTATAGGCCAGCTGACCGCAAAAGGCCATATCAGGGCTGTCACCACGTTAAAATCAACTCACAAGTCATCAAAAAAAAAAAAGCAAACAAACAAACAAACAACAATAAAACGCTTTCACACATCTCTTTAAAATGCATCTTCTAAAAGCGTACCAGAAGCTTGGTTAAAAATTTTTCTTCCGTAAAATCTTAGATCAGATGAAAAATGTTAATCTCTTTCAGAAACTCAAAGATCACAGGTGGTGGGACATCTCTGAACAGGGTTTTCATGGAGTCTGCCGTAAAGGGTTTATGTCTCATATCGTGCGAGTCCCAACAATCTGAAAGAATTGAAAAAATGTTTCACTGTGAGTGGAACATGACATGGATTGCACCACAGAGCTTCTTCGGCTTTTTTAAAAGATAAGAATGGGTGTAAAATGAGTGGCCTGTGTGCAAGCGGCACGATACCGTTTCGTCTTTACGGCCGCCTCGGGAACATGGTAAACTCTTCAGGTTTGGACGGATTTAGAATAGTTTGTTATCCGTCTACAAGGTCCATTCCTCTTGTCAGAGGTCTTTGACATAATCATTAACTTTCGTCTTTTGATCTGAGTAGGGGATAGATATGTTAGACAGTTTCTCTGTTGTTGCATTCTTGGCCAAACAATCAGCCATTTCATTCCCTCCGATGCCAGCCTGACCAGGAACCCAGCCAGAACAATGTTGTGACCTTCTGCTTTCAACGTAGTAAAAGTGTGTTTTTTTTTTGTTTGTTTGTTTGTTTGTTTTTGTTTTTGGGGGTTTTTTTTTTTTTGTTTTTTTAAGTGTAGAAGTTCGGGATGATGGAGATTACGGCCAGCTATGGCCTCCAAAGCTGACAGCGAATTAGACAAAATCAGAAAGTTCTTGTTTGTGCATTGAGAGATTATCTTCAATGATAGAACCAGGGCTGTAAGTTCAGCAGAGTAAACAGAAGCATCTGATGGAATATGTTCTAATGATATTTGAGAAGGATCTCAAAGGCAATAGGCTGCACAGGCCACTCCCTCCTCAGATTTGGAACCGTCAGTGAAAATTCTTTTGAAGGATGGAAACTTGGAGCACAGTTCAGCAAAAAGGGACTTGTATGCCAAGGAACTAGTGGAATCTTTCCGGCACGAGGCTAATCAAACCGGATCTCTGGTGTGAAGAACGTCCATGGAGGGTCATCGTGAAACAGCAAAGTCACTAACTACTCCAAGGTCTATACCGGCTTTGTTCAAATGTGGAAGAATACGAATCCCAAAGGATGGAATGGAACTGGGGTGGTCATCGAATTTCTTTCTGGAACATGGGATCGAAAACACAGTCATATGCAGGTTTTTGAGGTTCAGAAGAGAGACTCAGACAGTAGTTCAAGACAAATCTTAAATAAATGTCAGCGAACCGCCCAGAGAAACGTGGACCCTTGCGCTGAACTCAGAAGCAATCTGAAGCGATCAAAGCTAAGTGCATTTTCGTTATTTTGTCTGTCTTTATTTCACCTGAGGAAGACCTACGAGGTCGAAACGCGTTGTGTGTTGTCTTGTGACTCGTTTGTCCACGTTTCTCTGGGCGGTTCGCTGACATTTATTTAAGATTTGTTTAGATTTCCGCCTGCAGTCGTTTCACTTTGCAACTAGTTCAAGACAAGTTTCAGTCGGCGATTTGAGAGGGATGGTTCTCCTGCCTCGGCATACAAGCTATGAATAGGGGGGTGGTGCGGAATGCACCGAGACACAATCGAAGCCCTTGATGGTGGATGGGGTCAAGACTTTTGAGGTAGAGATGATCTGTCCGAGCCGCACACTACACACCCATCGTCCAGTTTGGAACGGATCAGAGCCCTATAAAGATGAAGGGGAGTTTTCCTGTCAGCGCGCCCCAATCTGTGTATGCCACAACTCGCAGAATGGTCAGTGTTTTTTCTGACATGCATTTTTTAAGTGTTGGATATGACTTTAAAAGTTCAATTTTTCATCAAAAATAACACCCCGGAAATTTGGCTTCTTCTACAGCCGGAATGGTGGACTTGTCCAGACGAATTTCAGGATCAGCAAAAAACTGACGAAAATTGTGGAAATGGGTTGACTGAATTTTGGTACTAGAAAAGGTAAACCCGTTTTCCTCGGCCAACTGTTGAATCTTATTGACACACAGTTGGAGTCGACGCTGTACACTGGCGTAAGAGGCTCCAACTGCATACAACGATAAATCATCAACAAACAGAGAGGACTCAGAACCCTGGTCTACCGATTTCACAATGTCGTTGCTTTTGATGCTGAAAAGGGCAGGAGAAAGGATGCTCACTTGAGGTACACCCATCTCTCCTGCCCATGGAGTGTCAGACAACCACTGGAACTGGCTGAAAGGCTATCGGGTTTCCAGCTTCCACATCAGACGGGAGTTGACCATCTTTTCCATAGCTTACAGAGGCAGCTGGTCAGAGCTACTGGACGATACTTTGAAGGATTGGTAGGGTCCTTTCCAGGCTTAGGGAATGGAATGATCAGGGCTTTCCGCCCGGAGGGCGGAAAGCATCCTGTGGTCCAGATCTGGTTCTAGACTTCAGGAAGCGTCTGGAGACAGCTTTCTGGGGAGATGTTTCAAAACCTGATAATGAATATCATCCAGACCAGGGGCAGAATCATTGCAGGTTTGCAGAGCTGAGTTGGGTTCATTGATTGAACAAGGTAGATTGTAGGCTTCAGAGTTGTGATATGAAATTTTAGGAAGATTTTTCTCTGACTTGTTTGTTTCTTAAAAAGGCGGCAGATTTACTTGAAGATGATGAGTTCTGTTGAATGGTGGAGGCCAGCAGATTGGCAACAGCTTGTTTGTCAGTTATCGGAGCATCGGCAAGTTTCAGGTGATAAATTGAGGAGTTGGTATTCTTTCCTTTGATCTTTCTGATGATTTCCAGACTTTTTTCTTGGATGTTTTAGATGTCAGCCAGGAGCAGAAGTTTCTCCATGACTGACGTTTACTGATTTTGAAAGTATGTCTCGTTTTGGCACGGGGTTTCTGATGGACTCGAGCGTTGGGACCTGAAGGGTCTTGGAATACCCGACGCTGAGCCCGTTTGCGTACTTTTGAGATTCATTGGCAGTCAGAATTAAACCAAGGTGTTTGGGGCAGTTGGAGTTTGTCGGAAGACATTGGAATACAGGTTGAAGCACACTTAATCAAAATATTGGTTAGAGATTCTGCAGGGTCTAGACTTTGAAGAATGTCAATTTCTAGGAGTTCCTTTGAAATATTGGCAGCAAAAAAATTCCAATTAGCCTTCTTATAATTAAGATGTTGTGAAAGAGAGGCGTTTTCGGTTATTATGGGTTCTAATAGAACAGGAAAAATGGTCTCTTCCATGCAGATCGTCATGGACAGACCACGCATAGTCCAGGTCCAGCGAGGGGTCACATATCGACAGATCTAAACACGAAAGTGAACCTGGGCAAGAGTGGATGTAAGTTGGAGATCCATCGTACAGACAACACAAATCAAACTCTGAAAGGACATCTTCAAGAAGCAGACCTCTGGATGACGAATTCACAATACCCCAAAGAGAATTGTGTCCACTGAAGTCACGCAACAGCAAAAAGGGTCAAGGAAGTTCTCCAGTCAGACTGACAAGGTCCTGACGACAAAGCAGGATTGAAGGTGGCAGATATACCGAGCAAACTGTAACGGTTCTGTGGAGAGTGACTTTCGCAGCTACTGCCTGAAGGGGAGGGGGGTAGTCAGAGCAACAGGACTAAACAGCAGTTTTATGTATAAGAAGGGCAAGACCGCCCGTTAGTCCCAACGTGGAAGGTTGTGCAGGTTTGGAAAAAAATATTGAAGCCAGAAATTGTGAAGGTCTTCTGGCTTTCAACCTTAGTTTCCTGAAGAGCTATTACCTGGGGTTTAGTGTACGACACAAAAGCTGCACCCGCGGGTGAAGACAGTTTCGGTTTAGGAGACGGTGGATGTTTCTTTTTCATCTCCACCATCTCCACACTCGGTTGTACTCCCTTGCCCGCACGGGCACCGCTCACGAAAGGATGGATTAGACTGCTGGGCAGTCTGAAGGCTAGTATATATATTATTGCCCCCACCAGGGGCATCCACTTTGAGCTGGGACGTGGTAGCTTTGCTTCCACCCAGGTTCGACATTTTTCCTTGCAATCTTTTTGTGAAAATGAATTCATCCGTTTTACAGCAGACACAACGGGTTAAAACATTCTTCACAGCCTGCTTACATGCCTCAAAGAAAGAGATTTTCTTTTCAGTTTTGATCTTTTGAATGTTGGACTCCTGAATCCAAACTGGACAGTTACGTGAAGAGGAGGGGTGGTCGCGCAGAATCAATTTGATGGGCAAGGGAAGGGGAAGAAAGAACTGCTATTGATAGGTGAAGAGGGTTGTTTTAAGAGATGCCTTGAAGGAAGACAGAGAGTTGAACTACGCAAAGATATTGGGAGTTTATTCCAAAAACGGACCCTGAAAAAAAAAAAAGAACGATCGCCAAGGTTTTAGTTCGAAATCGAGGGATTTTGAGCAGAGTGTTGTCGGTAGAAGAACGCAACTGCCTAGAAGGAACATAGAGATGAAGGAGATCAGAAAGGTAGGAAGGAGCTAAGCCATTCAAAGATTTAAAGCAGAGTAAGGACAGTTTGTAGTCTATTCGTTTTGAAGAAGAGGAAGAAGAACTGGCATGAGAACATCAAAGAATGGACCAGACTCCATATACGTGAGCTGCTGCCGGCGGCTGCTGACAGAGGCAAATGGAGAGGGGAGGTTGCGTCTGCGGTCCTCAGGCCTCAGGTTACCCAACGACTACTTCTGTAGTTATGGGCCTGAGAGAGAGAGAGAGAGAGAGAGAGAGAGAGAGAGAGAGAGAGAGAGAGAGAGAGAGAGAGAGAGAGAGAGAGAAGCTGGTGCACAGATAAAAAAAAAATACGGACAAGAAAAAGAAGATAAGAAAAAAAAAAAAAAAAAAAGAAATTGGCAATAAAGTATACAAATGCAAGTGAAATCTGAGTGTAGCTAGTCTGGAAATGTTGAGGACACAATGTCAGGACAGGAAACGCAAACGGCACTAATGGCCAGGCTTTCAGAACAATGTCTGCTGTGCTGTGTCAACGCCCGAACGCTCAAAGTACCCCTGCTTCCCTGCGTCACTTCTGCAAACACAACACCTAAGGCGACCTTCAGAGACGCTCAGAGGCGTGTTCGTTTAAAACTCTGATCAGATCGACGAACTCACGTACAGTCAGGAGGGACTGAGCTGTAGAAAAACCGTTCCACCTAAGCGTCTGTACATACATACATACATACATACATACATACATACATACATACA
>JADBJO010001845.1:184367-189367 GCA_016801955.1 Conus betulinus
TAGACTAATGTGAAATTATTGGTAAAACCTTTGGTTTCAGTACTGATGTTGCAATAAAATTAGATTGATGTAAAATATCACACAACAACAAAATAACTAACAGAAATGATTTTGAAATCCATATCCACTTTTGGACCAGTGATAATGTTACACAAACCCTTCTAACCAGGTCACTGAAGATCTGCCAGCTGGCGCTTCATTTAGTCCTTTCCCGTGTCATCCAGTAAATATCGTGCAATATCGTTCACTCAATTTTCTTACTTCCTTCAGTTTCTCACGCAGATTGGTCAGCACAATTGTCAAGACAAATGTGTGCTTAGATGAGGCTACCTAAAAAAGGAAAAAGTCGTGTAGTTTTCAGTACAGTTTTCAGTACATTTGATATGTTTTAATACCTCTCAAAATCAAGATTGCTCTACTTAACAGAAGTCGTTCAACATAAAAGAAAAATACGTTGGTTTTCGACAGATGCCAATAGAAGAGTGCACTGACCTAACTGCTTGTGTCTCTGTATATGCTAGCAATGAAATGCATCCGTGACTTTTAAAATGCATGCATTGTCCCTTGTTATACACACGCAGAAAAGAGCAGCTTCAGACAGACGTGAGCTAATTGTACAGCCCACCTGGCGCTGGTAAATGATGGGATTCCAGAGCTCCTGCCTGCCGCCTGCGGTGAAAAGAGTTTAAGAAAAGCCTTGCTGGAAGCTAGATGTGAAGAGTAAATCACACAGAGAAGACGTGATCTCCCCCCCCCCCCCCCCCTCCCCCCCCCGAAGGATATGTGTCTACGTTAAGTTTCACACACACACACACACACACACACACACACACACAACTGCGTGCGCGCGCGTATGCACACACACACACACACACACACACACACACACACACACACACACACACACACGCACGCACACACACACACACACACACACACACACACACAAACATACCACACGCACATAAAACGTGTTAAGCATACAGAACGCGTCACGCAGTATAGGAGAAATTAATCGGTTGTGTAGGCTTAAGTGAGGGGAAACGTTTGCTGGGATAAAGATTAATTTTGGGTTTGTTGGTTTTGATGTATGTTTTTGGGGAAGAAAACATTCTTGCTGAACCCTCTCTTCCCCTTTCCTTGTCACGCCTACAGGAAGAAAAATATACAAGCATGATAACGGTTAAAAAATGAAAATAAAGGAAAAGAAAAAAAAATAATAATAATAAGCTTGAGAGCGTTTCTTTGTGTACTATGGAGGTGATATACGACCAAGACAGCTTCAGAGGAAATTGGAAGTTTGATATCAGAGCGCGAAGAAACGAGATACTTAGAGGAGAAATTAATTACCCACGAGTAAATGCACAGAAGTAGGGGGGGGGGGGGGGGGGGGGGGGGGGGGGGGGGGGGGGGGGGGGATGACACAAAGAGCAAATGGGCAAGAGTGTAGGACAGAGACAGAGAGAGAGAGAGAGAGAGAGAGAGAGAGAGAGAGAGAGAGAGACAGACAGACAGACAGACAGACAGACAGACAATCAGACAGACAGGCAAACAGACAGAGCAACAGAGAGAGACAGACAGACAGACAACCAGACAATCAGACAGACAGGCAAACAGACAGACAGACAAACAGAGAGAGAGAGAGAAGATTCATTTGTTGTAGGACACTGACGCTGACGAAGGGGTTGATAGAACAGGGACAAATGCAACATTAAAAAGCACAGTCAGAACAATGAAACATCACATATCAAGAAAGTGATTTTGAATTTGTGTAGGTACAAGCAAAGCGTGAGACCAAGCGTCATATTCAATATACCGAATATTCGAGAGAGAGAGAGAGAGAGAGAGAGAGAGAGAGAGAGAGAGAGACAGAGACAGAAGAAGAAGAAGAAGAAAACGTGGGTGATCGGAAAGAAAGACGCAGTTAGCGTAAACAATCAGAGTGACTGATTGCCAATGTTCCATCTAGAAAACTCCGGCTCCGAGCATGTTTTTATTTCCGCTTATGTTCTATAGTTTCGCACGATCCGGAAATTGTCCGAACCCTTTAGTATGGATGGAGGTTTAAATAAAAAAATCCGCTTAAAAAAAAAAAAAAAAAGAAGAAAGAAGAGGCGTTTGTCCTGACTTCCTGTCGATCAAGATGCCAGACTTGACACACTATGAAGAGAGGAAATCGGATTTTCGTACCTTACTTCCAGCCTGTGAAAATGAAAAGTACTAATGAACCGTGCTGTCGCATAAACTGGTATTCTGGTTCTTGCTGTTTCCGCTTCTCTCTCTCTCTCTCCTCTCTCTCTCTCCTCTCTCTCTCTCTCTCTCTCCTCTCATCTCTCTCTCTCTCTCTCACACTCACACACACACACACACACACACAACACACACACGCACACACGCACTCAACCAAACATCACGCAAGTTCCCCCCCCCCTCTCTCTCTCTCTCTCTCTCTCTCCATTCACACCCCCCCCCCCTCTTGCCCTGATTATTTTGTTTTCTTGCTGTTGTTGTTGTAGTGGTGGTGGGTGGTGGTGGTGGTATTTATTGGTTTTTTTTTTCTTCTTTCTGTCAAAGGTTCTCATGCAAGCAATTATTTCATTTTTTTCATGTGTGTTTGTTTTATTTCCTTTTTACTATATATCGATTTTTTTTCTTGCCGAGAGGGCTGGATGTAAAAAAGCATTCATACTTAGTCCACTACCCTCTTAAAATAAAATTCGTTCGTTCGTTCGTTCGTTCGTTCGTTTGTTCTGTCTCTGTTACTTGCTCTTCTTTGTCCATCTCTGTCTCTCAATCTCTCTGTCTCTCTGTCTCTCTCTCTCTCTCTCTCTCTCTCTCTCTCTCTCTCTCTGTGTCACACCTCACACACACCCCACACACACACCGACACACGCATACTCTCTCTCTCTCTCTCTCTCTCTCTCTCTCTCTCTCTCTCTCACACACACACACACACACACACACACACACACACACACACCGTTTCATTGTTTGTTTGGAATATTTATATTTTATTATTTTGAAGCAATTATTCGAGATCGAAAAACTTCAGATGAAAAGGTCTACCTACAGACATCACCAGAATGATCGCCTCGTCCCCTTGGTGGAAAGGGGCAAGGACATGTTGCCAAAGTGTGATGCAATGTTGGCGTTTCAAGTGCTGGAGGCTTGGTCCACGCATCAAATCGTCCCATTTGTTTCTGACAATAAGGCATCCCCCGTGTGTGTGTGTGTGTGTGTGGGGGGGGGGGGGGGGGGGGCCTACCTTTTTGTCAGAAGGCCCGTTAGTCAGAGGACCCATTAGTCAGGAAGACCCATTAGTCTTTTGACTAACGGGCCTTCTGACTAGTGGGCCTTCTGACTAACGGGCCTTCTGACAATAAGGCATCCCCCATTCCCTACATGTTAATGTAGGGCTTTAAAAAAATGTAGGAAACATGAAAAACGGAAATCCAGTTTGTATGAATATTTGACAAATAACACCGTAGGGCAGTTACTGTAGGTCAGATAGAAATGTGGCACAGCAACAGAACAAGAGGAGAGAGAGAGAGAGAGAGAGGAGAGCGAGAGAGAGAGAGAGAGAGAGAGAGAGAAGAGAAAGAGAGAACGAAATGTTGTTTAATGAGGGAAAGAAATAAGCACAAGTCAGTGGCTTTTTTTTTTTTACCCAGCCCTCAAACAAGGGAAAAGTATCTAAAATATATGGAAGAAAACATTGCAAGAGAGAGAGAGAGAGAGAGAGAGAGAGAGAGAGAGAGAGAGAGAGGCGGTATAGCAAACAGCTGGACTCAGAAGAATGTCGTGGGTGTGCTGACTGGGGTGTTCCACAGCGTCCATTAGATCTTTCATGAAGGTGGTGTCAATCCACGTACTCAAACCAGACTGTGTAGGTACAAGGCGAGGGGAAGTAGTTGGAACAGGATGGTGCCAAATGCCTGTGCAATGAATGTGAACAATGCAACCACAGCGCAAAATGTAGCAGTGCGAGATTCTGCGAGGAGCGAATGGCGTAACAACTGTCGCATTTTGCGAATGTGATGCACACGGAAGTATAATTGTAACAATTTGCGAACGCGATACACGTGAAAAGTAACTAGTGTGTGTGTGTGTGTGTGTGTGTGTGTGTGTGTGTGTTCAGATGCTTCAAAGGAAAATGAACATTCTCATAATCCATTAGATCCTCTATCTATCTCGTTCAGACGTTCGAGGAATTCGTTCATGGGTGTGTTCCACTGCGTTGATTCACTCCCCGTTTATATCTGTTGTTCATTTTTTTTCAGACGAAATCGACGGCTCGTGTCCGAAATTTCCATTGTACGTTTGTGTTTTCCTTGTACCTGAAGTGTCTATCCAGTGGGTCTTTGGATTAGTCTTTGAATAGAATGGCCCTATATTTGTACACTTAAAGGCCGAGAAGAGAATCTCTCTCTCTCTCTCTCTCTCTCTCTCTCTCTCTCTCTCTCTCTCTCTCTCTCTCCTCTCGATTTCTCTTATATTTGTCGATTTGTGTATGAACGAATGATAGAAATCGATCAATAGACGAACTAGAATGATATATACAAAAAAAGTAAAAAAAAAAAAAGAAATAGATAAATCAAATAATGGACGAAACGTGAAGAAAAGAAGTTGATGTATTCACCCCTATGTCTAACATATGTCTAGGCTTTCCCTAGGGGTATTGCATTACCTCTAAACATGATACATCTGTTAACAGTCCACTGACTGATTGATGTATGTGTATGAGTTAGCCCAAGTCTATGTACGGTGCATTTTGTCATCTGTTGTGTGTGTGTGTGTGTGTGTGTGTGTGTGTGTGTGTGTGTGTGTGTGTGTGTGTGTTGTGTGTGTGTGTATACGTGTGTGGTGTGTGTGTGTGTGTGTGTGTGTGTGTGTGTGTGTGTGTGTGCGCGCGCGCGCGCGCGCGCGCGCGAATGTGTATGTGAGACAAACAGACAGGCAGATAGATAGATAGAAGAGAGAGAGACAGACCGACAGATACA
>JADBJO010001845.1:196867-201867 GCA_016801955.1 Conus betulinus
AGCGTAACAGTATGTGCTTGAGTGGGTGAATGGGGGTATAAATTAATGTTTCCCAAAATAAATCTTCTGTAAGCTTTTCCAAACGAAGAAACTCCAAAGAGGGAGACTACCTCCAATGAGGTGGAAGCTCACTAACATATAACTCCTAGTAATGGGGAGGATACCGCTATTTGCAAAACCTGAGTTGTTTCTCTTCAGTGACTGCTGAACGTACTAATTTGACTTTTCTACCTTTTCCTTTTTTTTAAGAAGAATGCTATACCAGAAAAAGGCTGGTGTGCAATACCGTAGTAGTATGTTTGTTGAGTTTTCAAAAAACCAACCGAAGGTGCCACCTAAGAAGCAAAAGAAAATCATGAAAGAGCAAAAAACAAGCTACATTTTCTTGTGAAAAGGAGAAAATATCAAAAGATAACCTCTTAAGACACAAGTGCTGAGGGCCAGTTCTTGGAATGAATCGCAAGGGACTAAATTACACTAAACTAATAAATTCCACGGATAAGTACCGAGCACCATTCCAGCAACTTACAGAGCAGCTTGGTGTTGCAATGACTGCAAGAAATATTGAATGATAAAACACACACACACACACACACACACACACACACACACACACACACATATATATACATATATACATATATATATATATATATATATATATATATATATATATATATATATATACGAATATAAATGAAGAACAAATACAAACTTTTAACAATGCCGTGTCTAGTTCTACTTCTTTCCACTTAACTCCACTAAGTCTTTGATAGAAACAAGATGAATGTTGTCTCCAAGTCAAAACGAAAATCCTTTATTTTTATATTCAGCTATTTGTGTTTATCTCGATGTAACAAACGTAGTAACGAACTCTGATTGGGTAAAAAAAAAAAAAAAACTGACGTGATTCAGAGTCAGCATGAAGAGGAGAGCTCCTGGCCATAAGGAAAAAAAAAGCAACAACGATTAAGAGAGAGAGAGAGAGAGAGAGAGAGAGAGAGAGAGAGAGAGAATGACCAAAAACAAAGAAATTAACAACAAACAAAACACATGTTCGGAAAGGTTTTGCATGGCACGGTGAGGGCAGTGCACAACAGATTCAACAAGCAAGGCAGATGAGCGTGAGTGCCCACGCACGGAAAAAGGAAGCGCAATTCGCAGAGAGAGCACGCACGCATCTGATATCCACCCTGACGTTCCACCGAAAACCAGAGAACGAGGAGCAACGCAAAAGTCAATCAGACAAAGGGACATCACCCTCGGGAGAACGAAGGCCCAGACAAATGATTTACACACCAAGCTGGGGAAGAAAGAGGAGAAAAGATGTCGGTCTAAATGGTGATTTGAGACGGCCCCTGTTGCTGACCGCAAGGTGATTTGCAGAGAAAGCGGTGGACTGCATTGTCCAGCACATACATTGATCGTTATGAATAAAGGAGTCCTAGATGAAGAAAACATAGTTTGAACGATAAAGTTTCTTATTCAGCTTCTGTCTGTTTAAAGTCCACAGCATCTTTAACAGAGATACCAGCGCTAGAGGTCAACAAGGAAATCTTTTTTAGTCGTGTTTTTCCAACATTTAAACTCCCATCCACCCCCCTTACTCTCCTTGTACCAACCTCCCACCCATCCCACTTACTCTCCTTGTACCAAAATTAAAAAGGAACTGTGCCTGGTGAAAAAAAAACGTCAGACAATGATTCAGAGCTCCTGGCGACAAAACCAGAAGAAGTCGACATGATTCAGAGTTCAAACAAACGCACGACAGCTCCTGGCGACAAAACCAGACCTCACAGAAACGATGAGTTGAGAACAGACCGCACGAGAAGAGATAACACACACACACACACACACACAGACAGAGAGTTTGGTCTTGAATTAAATTCTGCATGCTGAACTGATCTGCATAACTGGTGGCGACAGTTGGGAGGGGAGGCGGGGGGGGGGGGGGTGGGAGGGGCAGTGTGAAAGGAGGCAGGGAGATAGCAAAAGGACAGATGATAAGAAAAGAAATGTACCCAAACACCGAAATGACTTAAACATAACTGGTCGAATATGCTTTGCATGTCCCAGTGAGTGGGAGCACAGCACAGCGCAGCGCAGCAGAAGCGGCACGCAGGGCAAACAAAACGTGGGCGCCAACGCACGAAAGCAAGAAATGTAACTCGCACTAACAGCACGCGCGCGCGATGCTCCACCCGTCCGGCAAACTGAAAAACCAATGAACGAAGAGCAACGCAGGTCCATCTTCAATTCAAGGTTTTCAGAATTCCTGCGGCACTTCGACGCCCGTGTGGCCCTGTGTATAAGTTAAAGGATAATTATAATATAATTCAATTTTAGCGCTGGTATTTAATTTTAATTTTTTAAGTTTAAGTTTAATTTAATGTTATATTACAAACATTTTTACACTCCGATCACGCAAGTCTTCTGGCCATTATTTACCCGTTTTAGAAATGAAGACAGGTTTGTGAGACGATGCATTATAGAAAAGTGCGGTACTACATGTCATGGCGAAGTGGACGGGCTGCGGACTCCCGGCTCGGAGGTCGTAAGTTTGATTCTCATCAGAGCCATTACACGTGGGATTTTCCTACGCCGACTGGCTCCTACCCAGACCTTAGTTCGCCGTGGGCTCAGTTGGAAAGACCGGCGCAACACAGACGAATTTCATCCATTTAATGGATTCGGCTCTAAGAGAGCTTCTTAAATTTCGTGACCAATACAGCAGGCGTCTGTATCTCTTGGGCCTCAGTTTTACTGGGATATCTCACGGAAGCAAGCATAGAGTACAGCCTTGCCATGCGGTCTCAGACATGAATGGAAATCCGTAGCCATCATCTTCATCATCCTCATACCCATTGATCAGCACTTAAACGTTTCGAATTCTGTAGCCCTTCATGCTCTGCTGTCAAGGTGACCTCAGTTCCGATTACCTGTACACGTCTATGCCACTGGTTTGGTTCAAATGAACTCAATGGTATCGGCAAATTCAAAAGGGGGCTGTAGCTGGGCGGACCTGATGGTGCCCACCGTAGGGAGAGGTCACATACGCTGGCTCTGCAACTAAGCAAATATTGCTAACAGTATGGGGCTCATTGGCTGGTGTGTAACATGTATCACAAAAGACACCACTGAACACAAGGAGAGATTGAGAGGGGAGACAGACAGACAGACAGGCAGCCAGCCAGCCAGCCAGCCAACCAGACAAGCAGAGACGGAGACACAAAGACAGAAGGGGGAAGGGGGCACGGGGAAGGGATGAAAATGATACAGACTATTTCATACCATAAATGATACATACATATCACAGATAGGAAACTATAACATATTTTTCAATCGCGCATGCATACAGGAAAAGATATCACAACTGTATTCGAGCAGTCAGTGTATACACATTGACAGATTGAAATAAAATTCTAGCACCATGAGAGACAAAAAGAAGAAGAAGAAGAAGAGAGAGAGAGAGAGAGAGAGAGAGAGAGAGAGAGAGAGAGAGAGAGAGAGAGAGAGAGAGAGAAAGGAAGTACATCGTGACTTTTTCCTTAGATAAAGATAGAAAAAAGAAATAATGAGAATTTACATCTTTCGGCGAAATGGCACCATGTACGTCGATGCATCCTAATGACAATTGCACACCTTAATTAACATATCATCTTGCAGGAAGCTCCGACGGATGCAAATAACAATTTCCTCAATGGAAACAAAGAAAATAGATCCCTGTCGTCAAATGATATATATGTGTGTGCGTGTGCGTGCGCGCACGTGTGTGTGTGTGTGTGAAAGAGAGAGAGATAGAGAGAGAGCGAGAGAGAGAGAGAGTGTGTGTGTGTATGGGAGAGAGAGAGAGAGAGAGTGTGTGTGTGTGTGGTGTGTGTGTGTGTGTGTGTGTGTGTGTGTGTGTGTGTGCGTGCGTGCATGCGTGTGTGCGTGCATACGTACGTGTGTGTACGTGCGCGCGCGCGCGCGTGTGTGTGTGTGAGGTGTGTGTGTGTGTGTGTGTGTGTGTGTGTTGTGTGTGTGTTGTGTGTGTGTGTGTGTGTGTGTGTGTGTGTTGTGTGCTTCCATGCGTGTGTGCATGCGTTTGTGTTTGTTTGTTTGTCTGTCTGTCTGTATATATATTTTTTTTTCAAATCGGTCCCATTCGGCTTCATACTTCAATACGAGTGTGTTATGGGCTTGTATAGGCCAACCGAAACCATACACTCCAGTTTTTATCCAGTATACAAATGCGTCTGCGACAGTACTGGATACATTTCCTGATCACTCTTGTCTGTACCACGTGGGCTTGACTTACGCTGTGATGTATTTTGAGAGAGAGAGAGAGAGAGAGAGAGAGAGAGAGAGAGAGAGAGAGAGAGAGAGAGAGAGAGAGAGAGAGAGAGAGACAGGACAGACAGACAAACAGACAGACAGAGAGGAGCCATGCGAAAATGGATGAATGATGCCTAAAAGCATCAGCGCCAGCAGCCTCGGGCTGTTTTGAAGAAAAAAGAGACGCCTACCTATATGCGAAGTATTGATCTCAAACAGGTTCTTGTCCTATGCAGAGAAACTCATCAAATCGCATGAGAAATCGACATACACGGATCCGTACGTGATAATGACCCTAACAGCATATCTATACTTGATTCAGAGAGTACCTGCGGACCAATTGTGTGAAAGGGGCAGGTGTTCTATGTTATTTATTTATTCGTGTATCTGGCTATTGATCTATTTGTTTATATATTCATATATTTGTTTGTTTATCTATTCATTTATGTATTCGTTTATGTAATTACCTATTTCATTGATTTATTCATTTATTTGTTTGTCCATGTATTTACTCGTTTATTCATCTATGTATATCTACGAATCTGTCTGCCTATCTATCTATGTATCTATCTCTTCGTTTATTTGTTTATTTATATATTCTCTTTTCATTTGTTAATTAACTTATTTATTTATTCATACATTTATTTAATTATTTATTTATCGGTATATATATATATATATAT
>JADBJO010001845.1:211867-214367 GCA_016801955.1 Conus betulinus
GTATTGACAGCCAAAGGGATGAGGACGAAAACACAAACCACGACGGATAAGCAGAGAGACAGTTTTTGCGGTGATTTGTAAGGCAAATGGACGCCAGGAGCATGGACACGGCAACTTTACACCAAAGAATCCATTATTGTCAAGCCCGTATCAAGTAGTCAGGATGAGCCATGAAGTAGACAAAGAAAGCAGGATTCTGAGACATCCAGTTGAGAACGGACACCTGAAGCAACGCGGGTTTCTCGGTTTTCCACTGATGTTATAGAAAGAAGAGAAGTTTCAGAAAGTTTTGATGGACAGTGATGGCGTTACCTACTGGGACATCTCAACGTGGAATAGGTTTTCTTGGGGCAACCGGAAGATGAGGGGCGAATGAACCTGCTTCAAGGTTGTTGTCGCTGTTGTTGTTATTGCTGTTGTTGTTGTTGTTGTTTTGTTGTTGTTCTTGGGGTTTTTTTTTCATGCAAAGTACCCTAACAGAAACCATTTATCTCATTCCCATTTTTTTAAGTCTGTGATAGCATTCCTGACGATATGACTAGGGAACGCAAAGAGAATCAGACAACGCTGCGTCAGTAACGTAGCTGAAGACGACAATGCCTGCAATGATGACTGTTGTGATGATATACAGTCATCATAATAGTCATGTTAGTCATTGTCAAACCAACGTTCAGTCACACACCGACTAGGAGAACACAAGATGCGTCGCTTGGTTTAGATTGATCTAAAGATAACCAAAGATGACACTGGTGATATATTGAGCCTACCCCATGTCAATGACCACTCCACCCTCCCTCCCTATCCCCACCACCTCCCCCCCTTTCCCTACATTTCCCCCCCACCTCCCCACCCCCTGCCTCCCTAAGCCACTAAAAAAACCCAGATAAATAAATGAAAGGAGTAAAATATCCTGTGGTGTCGTTAGTCACATAGATAATCCCCCGTACGCACCTCTCATTTCAACGTATTCTCCTGTGATCTTCAACGCAGATCGTAATCACATCCCTCTATGAAATTTCTGTGCGCAAAACGTTGTACCAGAACATCTCCAGATCCCAGTTAAAGACATATCAAATGACAATACCTCCATAAACACCACACACACACATAACACACCAACAACACACGTGTGTGTGCTGTGTGTGTGTGTGTGTGCTTGTGTGTGAAGTGTGTGTGTGCGGTAGCGAGGTGTGTGGCAGAGAGAGAGCGACAGAGACGAGAGAGAGAGAGCGAGAGAGGAGAGAGAAGTTTTTTTTGTATTGCAATACGACGGAGTTGAATGGAAACAGAGTTCAGAAAGAAAGATCTGGTTGACACAGACGGAAAGGGCCTTGGTGGGGATGATGATGAAAATATAAGCAAACTTCAGATTATCCGTTTTCCTTTTATGAAACATCAATAAAATATATCCTCCCCATCTCCCCACCAGACCCTCTGTGATGTGGGTTTAAGTACAAATACAGGGACAAAAAAGCAAGATGGTAAGTCGAAGGAAGTGACGAATGCATACAAACATAAAATATAAATGAAAAAAAAAAAGACAGAAAAGTCAGGGAGGAAAAGGTTATCTAAGGAAAAGATCAACCAAACGTTTCGGGCCTTAAACCCTTTTTCAATGGTAAAGAACTATGAGAACATAGCAATTTAAAAGATGGAAAGGTGAACATAAATCATGGTGATAGCAAACCCAAGCAAGTGGCTGCAGGGCCGAGTGGAAATCAGACGTGTTGGGGAGAGAGGAAAAAGGAAAGTGAAGTTGAAACGTTTGGTGATCTTTTCCTTCGATATTACCTTTCCATCCTGTTTTTTTATATTATTTTTTTCATTTTCCTGTGATCAAATTCACCTTGTTATGATTCATACATACATATCTACAGCATACATATACATACACACATACATACATTATTTATAGATATATATATTGTCTGATGCATTGTGGTTCACACAGATGTGACAACTGAGACTAAAGTGCAGCTCCAGTTGCAGCACTTCGCTATGAATGGTGAGTGGCTTCAAGTGTCGGGTTTTATTTTAAGTAACCCAGCCAGCCACATAGAGAGCAGAAATACAATCGTGAGAGCACATAAAAACCAAACAGAACCTCTACCACTAAAAAGCAACATTTTTGTTGCTTCTATCAAACATTATAATAATTCTGAACATTCTCTCTCTCTCTCTCTCTCTCTCTCTCTCTCTCTCTCTCTCTCTCTCTCTCTCCTCTCTCTCATCACATGCCAATTAAAGTCTAGACTAAACGAGATGTAAAGTATGTTCAAAGGGTGCTCTTTTATTGATGTCAAATAGAACTGTGAAAAGATCTTGCCCTCAATACGTATATTCTTTTACACTGGATTTTCTAAGGATTTTATCTTTACAAAGGTGTGTGTGTGTGTGTGTGTGTGTGTGTGTGTGTGTGTGTGTGTGTGTGTGTGTGTGTGTGTGTGTGTGCGTGTGTGCATGCGTGCGTGCGTGCGTGCGTGTGTGTGTGTGTGTGTGT
>JADBJO010001845.1:224367-226867 GCA_016801955.1 Conus betulinus
TGTCCCCCCCACCCCCCTTTCACACACACTCAAAAAATATCTACACAAAAAACATATAGATGCACGCACAACATAGACGCACATACAAACAAAACCAAGTTCTCTCTCTCTCTCTCTCTCTCTCTCTCTCTCTCTCCTCGCTCTCTCTCTCTCTCTCTCTCTCTCTCTCTCTCTCCACTCTCTCTCTATCTCTCTCTCTCTCTCTCTCTGCGCGCACAGCCTATGCAAAAGTTTCATAAATGGAATAATGCGACCTAGTACACGTGAGAGTCGGACAGCTATGTTATGTAACAAATTCTTTGCTCTACGTGTACATCAGACCACTAAACCAAAAAGAAACAAAAAACAAACAAAAACCACGACCAAACAAAATTCTGTCAGAAAAATCTGCCAAGTGGATGAGACTTTATCAGATTTACAGCTAAACTGGCTAGACTCCCACCCATTTTCTGGGTTGGGACAAAAAACACTATGCAATGTTACAGGTAGATTGTTAGACAAAATTTTATCATGAAGACATTGAAAATACACTTTTGTTATGGAACACTGGAGCAAAAATATAGTTGTACATTGTGTGGATTTTTGTGTGTGTGTTTTTTAATCACAGACACACAAAGGAGATGGTTTTAAAAACCTGCCTAACCAATCATCCACCCGTATTCGTGTAATAAATTTCGATTCGGAATAGAACCTGGCGGACTTATTACAATGACTGCTAGGGCGGAAAGATCCCATCTGTTCTTCTGAATGGCAGCCTCAAGGTACTGTTTCTTCTCTGATCCCAGAGTGTTTTTATCAGAATATTGTTTATTTCAAGAACCGAGTAAGGAATATCACATAACATTATTCGATTTGCACATTGAAGCCTCTTTTGCACAGGTATCAGCCAGTTCATTTCCCTCGGAAATTACAGTGACCGGGTACCCATAATATAATGTTATTTTAGAGCCTCGCATTATTAAATGGTGAAGTGAAAATAAAATTTCTCTGACGAGATCAGGACGACTTGAGGTGCAAAGCCGTTAAAGAAGACGTGGAATTTTAACAAAATCAGTATTCTTTCTGGTAAAATGTGCATATCAAGTATGAAATTAATAGTTTTTCATGAGAGTAAATACCTCAGCAGTGAAAATAGAACAACCTTTGGTAATTTGAAAATCTTTTCTTTCTCACACACACACACACACACACACACACACACACACACACACACACACACACACACACACACGCACACGCATACAGGCACATACACTCACACAACCATAAAGACACACACACACACACACACACCACACACACACACACACACACACACACACCACACTCTATACACACACACACACACACACACACGTACGCACGCACGCACGCACGCAAACACACACACACACCACACACACACACACACACACACACACACACACACACACACACACACACACACACACACACACACACGCACACGCACGCACGCACGCACGCACGCATGCACGCACGCACAGAGAGAGAGAGACGCAGAGAGAGAGAGAGAGAGAGAGAGAGAGAGAGAGACAGACAGACAGACAGACAGAGAGAGATAGGGGTGAGGAAGGAAGGGAGGGAGAGAGAGACCCGCAAGAGCAAACAAGTTCAATACTCCTTGAGTTCGCCCAAACCATAAGTTTGATTTGACATGATAAGAGCGATAGAAATAAGACATGATCGAGGATCAATACCAACTAAACTGTCAGAATGGCTCAACAGGGAAATCTCCACAGGTTCTCCGCTGTCGTGAGGGTTTGTCATATCAACACTAAGCCCTCAGGGTCTGCCTCCAAGAGGAAAGAAGACTTTCAACTGATCCCTCGGGAGCAATAGCATTCTGGGAATCTTATCGTGACAAATCGGGACACTCGATAGGAATGGGTACTCTCTTGGTGATGGGGTCTCCGATTTTCTGGGAGGACGTGAGTGCTAGTCGTCTATACAGTATGACACCAACCGCCTCCCCCCCTCCCCCCCCCCCCCCCCCCCCCCCCACCACACACACCCACACGCATGGGTCTCTTTCCGAAGTGCCATGGCTCTCTTTCCGAAGTGCCAGGTTTAGACTCAACATCAGCTGTCAAAATTATGTGAAATAATGTTTTGTTTTACACATACTATGACGCTTCCTCTCTCTCCATTGCATCCTCACAAAATTTTGTCAGTCTCTTCTCTTTTTTTTTTTCTATGTGTTACAGATGCCATTAATGTTATTTGTAGCCCCCATTTCACTTAAGTTTCAAACCGCAAAGAGAATAATGTCTAATATCATATAGGAGATAAAAACTGTATTAACAAAAAGCTGATGAAACATGTGCTATTTCTTTTCATAACACTCTGGTAACATCTTCACAATGAATAAGATATTATCTCCAGCAAGATGGAAATCGTTCAGATCCTGAAGGACATACACAGAAGAACAGGCAGACAGACAGACAGACAGACAGACACACAGATACATACATACATACAT
>JADBJO010001845.1:239367-249367 GCA_016801955.1 Conus betulinus
CTCGGAAAATACCGTGAGCGGTGTCCGATCTCTGGATACTGAGATGACACTGTGGAATGGCAAAGGCCAGTGTTGTCTTTGGCAGTCTCATTAAGGAATCGTGTGAAAATCAAGGCATTAGACCGTGCACCAAACTGCCCTATACGGAGTAGTGGTCCTAAATGCTCTTCTGTAGTGCTGTGAGACTTGCAACACCTGCCAGCGACTTGTCCAGCCGTGAGGGCGTCCACTGGCGTCTGTTGCGTAAGATCTGGAACATACAGTCGCGAGACACACTGTCCAATTTTCAGGCTTTTGAGAAAAAAAAAAACGGTGCACTTCCAAGCGTCGAACGTCTACCTATCCAGGGTCAGTTGCGATGGCCGGGATATGTCATCTACATGGAAGACAGCAGATTCCTCAAATACTCCTATATGCCTAAGTGAAGAGAGGGCAGCGTGGGCCTCGACAGACCGCTTATGATGTACAGGGATACTCCGAAGAGATTCAATATGAACGCAGTTACCTGAGAAGACACTGTCTTTATCAGACCATTCTGGAGACATCTGTTTCTTTAAGATACAAGGAATTTCGAATTGAATGGAGTGACTACCATTCAGGCTCATGAAAATCAGGAATCAATATCCGGCCTTGCTGAACATCTTTCTTGCAACGTCTACGGCTGACCGTGTGCATCAAAGAGAAATCTCAACTCCGTTCTGCGGATCAATTCCGGCAAATAACTTGCCTTCCTACCGTTCCGATGTGGGGCGATTCCATCACAATGACCTCAAACAATATGATCATAATAATGACTGTTGAGTGTGGACATACACTATCGAAACCCATGATATGACCTTTAGAAGGTAGCCAGACGATGTGAATACACAATATAACTATAGAATGTTACCATGCAAAGGTGAAGCATAGAGTGTTACTGTACAACCTTATCATAGATTGCGACAACAAAATATGGTCATATGGTATGAACACACAAAGTGACAATTAGAATGCAGCCATGCAATGTGACACAATATTACCATAGGATGCGTCTATGTAATGTGACCATATAGTGAGGCATCCACCACTGAATGAGTCGAAAATCATTCGTAAAAGTTCAGTCAGGAACACAAGCTGTCCAAAGTTTTAAAAGTTACCATTCAACAAGATAATTCCAAAAGCTAAAAATGCATTCCATAAGAATGTTTCTGAAGACACACACACACACACACACACACACACACACACACACACACACACACACACACACACACACACACACACGCACGCACGCACGCACGCACGCACGCACGCACGCACGCACACACACACACACACACACACACGCACACACACACACACACACACGCACACACACACACGCCACACACACACACACACACACACACACACACACACACACACACACACACACACACACACACACATGTTGGCACACACACATGCTGGCAAAGTAATTGTTGATATGGTACGCTGTGCTTTAGACGTTGACCAGTCACTATCAATCTTATTTAAAGCCAGCTTGTAGTTTGTAAACAGGTCAACAATAGGATTCAAAAGGAATATCAGGGGGGAAAAACCGTGCTAACAGTCTCATTTTTTTCTCCAGAAGGAAGAACTGATGAGTTGTTTACACCATCAAAGTATGGTTGGTGGGTAATTCGCAGTCAACTATGATTCACAAAACGTGGTGCAAATTTTTTTTCTTTAAATATGATTCTTGGGAGGTGTATTTTCTTCTCAAGACACTATGTTTGGCACTGTTTGATTTTGAAGCGGCTTGCTGAGTTGACAGAGGACAGAGAATATAAAGATCTTTACAGGGCAGCGAATAAAAGCTTGACATTTATTAATGATAATCACAGCTAAGTGAAACATCAAGCCAAAGGATCCTTTTAAACCGATATGTGCAGTCCTGCTCAGAAACAGAATGACCACTGAACAAAATGACCTGTCCAAAGGCGGGCGACTAAAGTTCTTCCTCCCGTCTTCTTCATCAGACCTCTGCTGCTCCCTTCTTCTTCCCATCCTCACTTCTTATCCCCCCCCCCCCCCCCCGCTCTTTCTTCGCTCCCCCCTCCACTTCCCTCATATCGTCGACTGAGTACTGCCCTTTTGTTCACAAGAAGTCTCTTCATCTGACCGCCTGCTGTCTGTGATCCCGGGAATCAGAGAGCCATCTACACAGGGAACTAATGAAACAGACAGACATCATTTCACGCTGGGTGGATTAATTATCAACAGTGTCTGCCTGCAGAGGTTCTATGACAAAAAGAGCTTCATTCAGACTGTGTGGAGAACTGTGTCCATACGATTTGACAATGAACTGACCATACAATGTGTGTGACCATACAAGTTTGGCCAGATATTGTTACCATACCCTGTGACCATATGTAATGATCAGAACACGTGACCGTACCAAATAGTCATTACATGGAAGGATACATTGAGTCCAGATAATACGACCATTCAGTGCAAGTGTAGAATGGGACACTACAACTTGTCCATACAGTGTGGATATACAACGCACCCATGTAACTGTGAACAAAGTAATCATACGTAATCATACCATGACCATAAACTGTGACCATACAAAATAACCGTATAGTTTGGTACAACATCAATAAGTAGTCTGACCATGATATGCAACTGTATGATATGACCATGCACTGTAAGCGATGCAACCATAAATTGTGACAGAGAAAGAATGTTATTATGAAACATGATTATACACTTTTTATCAGACCATGTGATCACACAACAAGCAGTACACTATGGTAATGCATTCTGGAAAACAAAGACAGTGAAACTGTACATGTGCCATAAAAGTAGCCTACAAAGCGACTGCACAATGTGACAACACATTATGGCCTTATGTGATCACGGAACGTATCCGTACAATGTGACCATACGATGTGACTATGAACTCTCAGCATAAAAAACGGCCTTACAATGCAGCCATGTAAAGTGACCATACAGTAAAACATAAGTCGTCGCCATACAAGCATATGAACTCAACATGAAGTGCTGTATGACTTTAAGCAATACAGTGCAACTGTACAGAATGACCGTAATAAGACCATGCGATGAGTAACACAACATGACCATATAATGTAACGAAACAAGACAAAGTGACCATAAAGTGCACCCACAGAGTTTGACAACATACGTTTACCGTAACATATGAACATAACTTGTAATAAAAAAAAAAATCTGACAGTACAATTTGACGTACAGCTGGATAGTAGTATACCATCATACAATGTGACCATGCAATTTGAACAAGCCTTTTAGCCAAGGAGCATAAGCATATACTTCAACCATACAACTTGGCCTCACAAAGTGACTATGCGATACATATATATATGTATGTGTGTGTGTGTGTGTGTGTGTGTGTGTGTGTGTGTGTGTGTGTGTGTGTGTGTGTGTGTACACACACACACACACACACACACACACACACACACACACACACATATATATATATATATATATATATATATATATAGGTCAGAGAGAGGGAGATGATTGAGGGGAGAAGAAGAGATGGCCCAGGGGCTGGAGTCGGGGACCCAAGAGTGGGGGGCTTGGGGAACGGCTTGGGGACCTTGGGGGGTGGAGGGCAGGGGAGGTGGGGTCCCTGGGTGCTAGGGGGGTGGGGGGAGTTGAAGGGTTTTGGGTGCTGGTCCCCGGGGATTGGGGGATACAAATAACTAGGGGATCCATGGGTATTGTGTGGGGGGGGGGGGGGGTGTGTGCGTGGGGGGGGGGGGGGGGGGGGGGGGGGACTGGGGGATTCGGGACTTGGGGGCTAGGATGGGGGGGGTGGGTGATATTGGTGTAGGTGGGCGAATGAGTGAATGGACGTGGGGTGAGAGATGGGGAGTTGGATGGGGTGTATGTAGTCGGGTGATCTGGGGGGGCTGGGGGGGTCGGGGTGATGGTGAGGGGCCCTGACACCCCCCCTGAATTTTCTTTCTTTTTTTTTTATTTATTTTTTTTTTATTTAATTTTTTTTCCCTCTCCTCTCTCCCCAGCCTTAGAAAAGAATTGAAAATTTGCGAACGTGGTTATCATTGTGAGCTTGACGCCATGTAGGGTTTATAGAAATACGTCATTATACTGATGATGAGTCTCTGCAATGCGTCACTGTCAATAAGCATCGATAAAGGCAATCGCCGAAATATTTGCAGTCCGGAAAAAGTGTTGTTGTGTTTTGTTTTCTTTGTGTATGATATATATATATATATATATATATATATATATATGTATGTATATATATATATATATATATATATATATATATATATATATATATATATATCCTATATATATATATATATGTGTGTGTGTGTGTGTGTGTGTGTGTGTGTTGGTTGTCCATTGGATCCGATGATGACATTTACGTTCTGCAACTCTTCGATGCACGCGAAGGTGGCTCTGTAGTCCTAGCCTGGAGGCGCAGAGTCTTGAACAGTGGGGGCACTGGAAGTCCGTTGTTGTGATCACTGCTGATGCAGCCCTGTGTCGCTTTTTCTCTGGCATCAGTGTGCTTCTGGCGTTGTGCCTCTTCGTAGTCTGCAGCAGCTTTGTTGACTGAGACTCTCCATTTTGGTCTGTCCATAGCACGCCCCTCCAGTTCTTTCAGCTTGACGTGACACCACTGGATGTTTGCTTTCACAGTGTTCTTTGTATCGCAGCTTTGGGCGGCCTTGGTTTCTCTTGCCGAGCTGTAGCTCACCATACATCTATATATATATAAACATATATACATACATATCTATCTATCTATCTGTCTGTCTACACACACACACACACACACACACACACACACACACACACACACACACACACATATATATATATATATATATATATATATATATATGTGTGTGTGTGTGTGTGTGTGTGTGTGTGTGTGTGTGTGTGTGTGTGTGTGAGAGAGAGAGTGAGAGAGAGAGAGAGAGAGAGAGAGAGAGAATTGAAGTAAAAGGCAAAGCAAGCAATGTAAACAAATATAATCCAATATTTTGAGACCCATACAAAAACACCTATCATACAACTCGACAATAGAATGTGACCATACAAGGCGATTCCCCATAAGAGAAAGAATAGAAAAAGTTACCTTTAAATAGAAAGAAATTTGGGAGAGCATGAAAATAAGTCTCAAGAGAAGAAACCACTCTGAGACACGCTCCGAACTCTTGTACATAAGGGGCCAACCGCACTGGGCTAGATGCCCTATGGCTATCAGAAGTCCTGTTACCGCTGTTGGTATTCGAACCTGCCAATTCTGGATGGTTGGATGTCTCAAGGTGAGCCTTTTCTAAAGAACGTCGAATCAAAAAAAAAAAAAAAAAAAAAAAAAAAAGCAAGCAAAGACCTGTTCTAAACTAAGACACTGAAGCTTAGGAATTCACTTCTGTTCTTTTTCACCAACCCCAGCTAGAGGTCTTTTCACCTGTCATTGCATCGCCTCTGGCGTTCTGGTCCTCTTACACAATGAACGAGAGCTGTTTCATGAGATCCGAGACTGAAGAACCTACAACCCCCATGCTCCTAACCTTATGGCGAGGACTTTGGCTTGGAAGCTGGATTCCATGCATCAGGCTGCTGGCTAGACAGACATACGTCTGTCGTGGTAATTTGAGCTTCCTCCATCTGATTTTCGTACGGCACAATGAGTTCGGTTAGATTTACTGGTTTTGAGGGAAAAAAAAAGATGAGTGGAGTACCATATCTGGTCTTGCTTCACTCTGTTTCATGATCTGTGGATGATTTTGCCCTATCTGTAATGCCTCGTGTGCATTCCCAGTTAGGCACTCCGTTTCTTAAACCCCGCTTCCACGCTTTTGCTGTTACCACTGCTTCACAGCATGGTATGTTGTCTCATGTTGTGTAGAACGTCGTTGCAGGAGCTAGTGGAGTTAATGTTTCCTCAGCAATGCTAACTGAATACGCGATCTCCTTAACCCCGCTGAAAGTAAATCTAAGGAATATGAGTGAAATGATATGAAATACCACACAATGGATATATGTGTGTGTGTTTGTTTAGTTGTTTTAATGTTGACTGCTAAAAGATGGGAGGATTATTAGTCCTTCCAGGAAATCTGTTCCATGGGAACTCTCTTGAAAGACATTGGATAACTTGACCGCTCCTCCGCATCAGCCAGTTCTTTGTTTGGATAGTTTTCTTCACTAACAGGCTAGGCACGAATCCTTGCAAAGTAGTGGTAGCAGGAGGAGCAGCCACAGTGGCGGCAGCAGCGACAGAAGAAGCAGCAGCAGCAGCAGCAGTAGTAGTAGTAGTAGTAGTAGTAGTAGTCGTAGTGGTGGTGGTGGTAGTGATAGCGGTAGTGGTGGTGATAGCTGTAATTGTTGTTACAGTAACAACAGTAGTAGTAGTAGTTGTAGTAGTAGTAGTAGTAGTAGTAGTAGTAGCAGTAGCAGCAGTGGTAGTAGTAGTGGTGGTAGTAGCAGTAGCCAGGAGCACTAGTAGTAATAGTTGTAGCAATTTAGCGGCAGCAGCAGCAGCTGTAGTAGTAGTAGTAGTAGTAGTAGTAGTAGTAGTAGTGGTGGTGGTGGTGGTGGGTGGTGGTGGCGGTAATAATGGAAGTTGCGCTGTACTTTTAGCAATATAAGAATGGATTGCAATGATCGAACGGGGAACAAGTTATTTAAAGAAAGTGGCGTTTTTTTTTTTTTTGTTTTTTTCTAGTTTTCTGATTTCTTTTCTTTTCTTCCCATCTTTGTTTTTAACTTATAAAATGATAAAATAAATGATCGTTGACAACTGACGCTTTATTGGTCTGAGGACTGTATGCATTCAATGTTTAATCCCAGGTAAGCCTTTGGATTGAACAGGTTCCTGGTGTGAGAGAGAGAGAGAGAGAGAGAGAGAGAGAGAGAGAGAGAGACAGACAGACAGACAGACAGACAGACAGCAGGCAGGCAGGCAGGCAGGCAGGCAGGCAGGCAGACAGACAGACAGACCGTTGTTGCTTGAGGAGGCAATATTTTCTTTAAAGCAAGCAAAATGTAACGGTACATATAAACAAATAATTAAGAATGATATCGCCGTTTGGTTGGAAGTAGTTTGCAGTCCTGAAGTGGAAGTGGGGCGGGAAGTAAACGTTAGGAGAGGAGGGTAAGCTTGCAAGTTTAAACAATCAGTCAATGGATGAGTGAATGAATCGATCAACAAGTAAGTAAATACGTGAATGAATGAATGAATGAATGAATGAATGAATGAATGAATGAATGAATGAAAAAATACAGAGATAAATAGATGAATAAATAATAGATAGATAATAGATTTTTTTTAAAGCAAATGAATAGTTAGACACATACACAAACGAAAAACACAGATTACGTGTGAGATCAGAATCAGTTGGGAGTGTAGAGCACCCATGACAACAGGACAACACTGCACAGCTCCTTGAGGACTCCTGGTGTGGAGGACAACACTGCACTCCTTAAGGACTCCTGGTGTGGAGGACAACACTGCACGGCTCCTTGTGAGTGAGGAGGGACAATGACCATGGACAATGGGCGAACACGCTCAAGGACTGGCCTCCGAAACTCACCTTCCTCCCTGACTGCCACTCTACTACTACTCTGCCGTGTGCAGGAACCTTTGTTCTGGCCACCTGTTGACCGTGGCCAGACAGCCATCCACATAGGGACCTCATTAAGCCGGCGGACATCAAGAAGATCAAGGGTGTCTCGTCACGAGATGCCTCTGACAAAGGACTTGTCAGCTGGGCTTGGTGGGCACTCATCGCTGGTAGACTTAGGTGCTTGTTTGGACGAGACGTATTCAGGGTCGATGCTTTGGAGAATTGCGTCCGTTGCATGTTTGTTGGGTGTTGATTTTCGAGAGATTATTTTCAAAGTTAGACTATATTCCATAGAAACCTGCCACAATTGTTGATTTAAAACACGATCAAAGGCTGTCTTAGCTATACCTTTTGATGCTTCTGAACCTCTTCCCGATTTGAGCAGTGGGGTGGAAATCATAGTCTCGCTTGAGTATGCTAACCTAGTCTCTTTACCTAGCTAGCTACCTATGAAGGGAAGAATACAGGTCATATTTCCTGTTTCATGTCATGATTTTCTCCGGCACATTCCCCTTCAATGTTCATGACATAGAGCCGTTCTTCATTCCACCTAGACGTTTTGAACGTCTGTGAGTCGTGGAAATAGGTATTTTTCACATCAAAAGAAGGCGTATTTTGTCTACCCAATTTCTACACATGAAATCCCAGCATTCCTTCAGCAAACTCTTTCAAACATCATATACCCCGAGTCCACTTTAGTTCCATAACAGTGGGAAGCACTTCACTCGAATGTAGGCTGTTACCTTTGAACAACCCATTCTGAGCAACACACACACACACACACACACACACACACACACACACACACACACACACATGCACGCACGCACGCACGCACGCACGCACGCACGCACACACACAAACACACACACAACACAATGTACTTGTTTGCACAAAAATGTACTTGTCAAACAAAGAATGAACACGGATTCTGCAAAAAAAAAAACCTGCAGAAAGAGTACTGTAACACATTCAAATATTTTCATGAAATTTTAGAGCCTCTTCGCCGATTTTGAGATATCAAAAAAACTGATTAACGATCATCATTAGCTTTGTTCTGCTGATGCACCCAGACAGACTCTCTCTCTCTCTCTCTCTCTCTCTCTCTCTCTTCTCTCTCTCTCTCTCTCTCTTCTCTGTTCAAAACAAAGGCCCACTGGTCAAGACAACATGACCTACAAGAACACGACGCAAGGCGGCACAAGGCAAAGCAAACAGATTGAAAGGAGGAAGCGCATCTGTGATGAAATATAATACAGACAGGGGCAGGGACAAGCAAAGGTTGGGGAAAGGATATCCAGATGAGATGAGACATTCATTTGCGCCCAAATCATATGTGTTAATTACCAAAAACACACACACACACACACACACACACACACACACACACACACACACACACACACACACGCACACACACACGCACGCACGCACGCACGCACGCACGCACGCACACACACGCACGCACGCACGCACGCACACACGCACGCACGCACACACACACACACACACACACACACACACACACACACACACACACACACACACACACTTCTGAATCACTTTTAGTGGAAGTGGAAGGACGTTAAACTTAAGAACACACACACACACACACACACACACACACACCACACACACACACACACACAGAGGCTCACTGGTTCATTTTATGTAGATTTCATGAAAGCTTTTGATACTATCAACTAAAAGAACGCGTATCATGTACGGTTAAGCGGGGACACTTGTAACATCATATCATCTTTTGTTAACAACAGGGATCAGGCAATTTGTCCAAATTATGTATTGTCAACCCCTACCACCCACCCCCCCCCCCGCAATTTGGCTATCAAATTTCTATTTACCCAGAGGTCTCTTTGAAGTTCTATTTTGTGTTATACACACACACACACACACGCACACACACAGACACACACACAGACACACACACACACACACACACACACACACACACACACACACACACACAGAGTATTATAGATATGTGTGTGTGTGTGTGTGTGTGTGTGTGTGTGTGTAAGTGAGTGAGTGAGTGATGGGAAAAAGAATGGTATATTCAGAGTTGTTGGACGGATAATTTGAAATAGAAGGTTCTTTTGTCGAGTGTTCAAGCATCATTCTTGAGTTGAAAGCTCACGAAATAGGAGGTGGCTTTGTCCCACCTTTCAAGCATCGCTCACGAGTAGAAAGCTCACGCACTCGGAGGCTGTTTTGTTCCACCTTCAAGCATCATTCTCGAGCTGAAAGCTCAAGACACTTTGACAGATTCCTATTGGCATCAACAGAAGCCAAGTGTCACTAAAATGTTCATTCGTCAACCTTTATCAATAGCAATGCTGCGAAACTAATGGATCTATTCTACC
>JADBJO010001845.1:254367-256867 GCA_016801955.1 Conus betulinus
ACACACACACACACACACACGCACGCACGCACGCACGCACACACACACACACACACACACACACACACACACACACACACACACACACACACACACACACACAGAGGCAAGTGGCGACATAGACAGAAACAGAGGCAGACACAGAGAGTTAGACAGATAGAGAGAGGGGGAGGGAGGGAGGGTAAAGAGAAATAGGGGGCAATGAAGGAGGGAGGGAGAGACAGAGCCACTGAGAGAGAGAGAGAGAGAAGAGAGAGAGAGAGAGAGAGAGGGAGGGAGGGGGAGAGAGAGATGGGGGGAATGAGTGAGGGGAGAGAGAGACAGAGCCACAGAGAGAATGAGAGAGAAAGAGAGAAAGAAATAGAGACACACAGACAGTAGACACACAGAGACAGACAGACAGACAGAGACAGAAAGAGAGAGAGACAGACAGACAGACAGACAGACAGACGGACAGACGGACAGACAGACAGATAGAGACAGACACAAAGAGAGAGATAGAGAGACAGAGACAGAGAGACAGAGACAGAGAGACAGAGACAAAAAGAGAGAAAGAAAGAGACAGAGACGGAAACGGACAGACAGACAATCAGACAGGCAGCAGACACTTAAATAGAAGAAATAGAGAGAGAGAGAGAGAGAGAGAGAGAGAGAGAGAGAGAGAGAGAGAGAGAGAGAGAGAGAGAGAGAGAGAGAGGAGAGAGAGAGAGAGAGAAAGAGAGAGACAGACGGAGAGAGACAGAGATAGAGAGAGAAGGAGGACAGACGGTACCGAAGACATACAAAGAGAGAGAGAGAGAGAGAAGGAGGAGAGAGTACCGAGAGATACAGACAGAAGAGAGAGAGAGACAGAGAGACAGAGAGAGAGAGAGAGAGACAGACAGACAGACAGACAGAAACACACACACACGCGCGCGTGCACGCGCGCGCGCGCGCGCACACACACACCACACACACACACACACACACACACACATACAGACACACACATACACACGCGCGCGTGCGCGCGCGCGCGCGCGCAAATACACACACACGTGCACGCACGCACGCAAGCAAGCACAGACAGACAGACAGACACACGCGCGCGCGCGGATATGCACCGCCATGATTTTGCTGTCATTTTTTTTTTTCATTCTCGCTTTCTGCACCCTAACATATGAAAAAACAGAAGAAAAGAAAGAAGACTAAGAACAAGAACAAAAAGAACAAGAATAAGAACAAGAAGAACAAGAAGACGAGAAGATGATGATGAGGAGGAGGAGGAGGAGGAGGAGGAGGACGAGGAGAGGACGGTGAGGGTGAGGTGATGATAATGAAACAAACAGGAAGCACAGCCTTGTTTTACATAATTGCACCAAAGATCTACAAGGCATACTCGCATCCGGGCACTCTGAACTGATGTGTGTGCGTGCTTGCGTAATAACAATGACAACAACAATTTTTTATTCAGTTTTTGCAGGCCTTTTGCCCCAATATGAACAACGGAATATTTTATAAATTAAGTAATTGAAGAGAGGCGAACACTGTCATTTCTTAAGTGTAAACATTTAGAATGATATAATAAGCCAATTTCCTAGATCAAGTTTCCATCAGTGATCATACAAAATAATCTAAGTTTGACAATTGTTGGAAATCTATAGCAAGAAAAAAGGAGACAATTTCGGGCATACCCCCACTTAAAAATTGAAAAAATATCTTCATAATGCTGACCTCTCACATTGCAAACAGAAAAGTGGTTGCTTCTGTGTTCGTTAGGTTCCCGTGTGTGTGGTCAAGAAAAAACCATGTGACCATCACATTGTGCACGTTAGGTCTTGTCGGCTGAGTAGGAGCAACAAAAAAAAATCAAAGCGTTTGAGGGATCATCTTTTACCCTCAAACAATTATGTACACACAGATGATCCCCAAGGCAGTTATTTTAGTTTGCAGTATTTAGAGTATTGTAAATATGTTACTCTTCAACGGATTACTTTTATGCTCAGAAAACCTCTTGAGTGCCACAATGTAACATTTCTTTCTTTCTCTATTTCCTTCTTTCTTCATTTAAAAAAAAAAAAAATTCTTTACTTATTTATTTTATTTATAATGCTGAACAATTAAGTAGTGGGGGAAAAACAAGTGCAGGCTAACAATTCTTCCATCATTTATAGTAATGATTTGGCAAACATTTGAAATTTAAAGGAAAAAAGCTAAATGCAAAGATGAAGAAAATGTATACTCCAAGTATGAAAACCCTTCACTAACTCCATGAGGGAACCATCGCAATCCCTCTTGAAAACAGATCTATATGTATCGCCTGCTCCTAGGCCTTTCGTCCGCTGGATTGGACTCATCAGGCAGGCAGACACGGCTGGTTGTGTCTGTGCTTTTGGAGTCGAATAGAGACACGCCACATTCCATAATTCTGTGGTGTTCTCACCACCAAGGGTTCCAAAAAGAATCCAACAGCACCCCCAAAGCAGCCAGCAAAAGGTAGCAGAATAAAAACAAAAAAAAG
>JADBJO010001845.1:271867-274367 GCA_016801955.1 Conus betulinus
TACGTGTATACACACACACACACACACACACACACACACACACACACCTCGTCATCACCAACACCACACCAGTACTCTACCACCTTCGCTTCCTGGCTCCTTTGAAAACAGTGTGGTTTATTACAATAAAAGCTGCTTTTCTATTTCCTTTCCCTCTCACGTTTACCATTAGCGTTCATCCCCCGCATTGCCCACTCCTCTCCACCCCCAGTCTCTCCACTATCTGCCGGTACCTTAACGAACGCCACTGTCCTCATACGACCGAAGAGAACATCTTTACTTTGATCCTATCGCATCAGACAGAAACATTATATACCAGGTTAAGATGGGAATACGCAGGGGATAGGTGCGTGTTAAGGAAATCACCCACCAGAAGAAAGGACACCAGTTAGGGGTTTTGTCTTATACTGATAAACTTTTTGCATTCGTGTTGACATTCTCTCTCTCTCTGATGTCAACTATCCTAATAATTGTTAAGGAATTTCTTTTCGTAATGTTAGTGTGTAAAATTAAAATGTTTCAGCATGAGAATAATGTAAACGTCAAAGGAATGAGTGAAAGAATATGATTTCACAGCTGGTCATCAGTCTTGTTTTAAATAAAGGATACTAAACTGTTTATCTTGCCAGCTTTCGTGCACAAACATTTTCTCATGAAATCGTAAATTGTGCATAGCATTGACATATTTCGAAAAGGTTTTCGATTCAATACACAAACTTCTTCCTTTGCCACTTCCATTAAAAATTGAAACAAAGGTAAACTATGTAAATGCATTGGAAGCATGTGTGATAAGGTTAAAGCTAGAGTTCGATTTGGAGTACAAAAAAATATATTGCGTAGATTGCACAGTAGGGTGTAGACAAGGCGGCGCTTACAGTCCAGTCTAATTTTCACTTATTCTGTATAAATGAACTTGCAATTGATGTCATTGATAACAGAAAACACGGTGCTATTATTTAACCAGATGTTTCTGAATAATTTATTCTTCTATCAGATAACGTAAACTTGATATCAGAAACAATGACATCACGTCAAATGTAATGAAACAAGTTAAATCGTGTTGTTACTACTCTTCACTAAAGGTAAATATAGATAAAAGCAACACCACAGTTGTTTAGGAAAGGTCATTATTAAGCGTAGAAGAAATATGGTTATACGATGGATGCGTAATGTCTGATTTTAATATGTACAGGGTATTTTTTTTTTTTTTTTCAATACTGGTTTGAGTGTTGTTGTTAATGTACATATGTTATAATAAGGGCTACACCCTGTGCGATGAAAGTTACATATGTTTAAAAACAATTAATGTGCTGTATTTATCAAATCACTGGACTCCCAGATACAGTCTATTGTCCCGTATGATTGGGGTGTGTAGATAAGGCAGCCGTTCACAGTGAGTCTATTCTTAATTTTGCATTGAGAAAAAAAAAACAGAGATTAAACGAGAAAAGGACACGATAGGAGTACAGCGAGGCAGGTCACCTATGTTGTGGCTTTTGATCCCAGTCAAATATCACAGAAGCAGGGATGAGCGAACCTGGGCAGCAGACACAGAAATTCACTCCATCATTGTAAAGGAAAGTTGCGTTAATGTTACGCAGATTCTCGTTACAAATTCCACGGTGAGAGTTGGTATGAATCGTTTTGGTTTTCGGACTTGGTATTGAATTCTGGAGTTCGATTTCTAATGAGGTCAGAAGAAGAAAAAAAAATCGATGTTCTTCTGGGTGGTATACTGAAACAAGGATGAATGAGAGATTTCAGTGTGTGGGTTTATAAAGCATGAGCGTTTTCAGCATTTGCAAAGAATGAGCGTTTTCCGTATATATGAAAATCAGCTAAGTCTTCAGCTCCATTGAGATGCTGTACAATTGAGACATCTTTACAAAGGACAATGATATACGGAATAGACGTAAATTTTCATTTGAAATAATACACGATATCAACAATACATAGATAAAACGACACTAAGGATGTGAAATGAAAAAAAAATTGAAAATGAAATAAAGATGAACGGAAAGAAAAATTAAGTCAAAGATAAACAGATTGTTCTATACGTTGTCATTTGTTGACTTCACTGTTTGGATTCCAAAAAAGTTTAAAGGTAAACTGAATATTCGTTGTGTGCACTGGGTGTTAGTTGCTTTTATTATTCGATGAAATATGATGGGAGTCAGGTAGAACAACATCGCAGAACCATTGTTGAACTTTAGGTTTTGCTAGCCAAGCCCAGCTTCCCCAGACTGTTGCGAATAATTGTACTACGGGTATCTCTACAAAAAACTGACGAACTCTGAATGCCCTATAGATGCCTCAGCCTGAACTCTAGCAGACTCCCGCCCAACTCTCCGACCCCAGGGCTACGTTTGGCTTTCACATCCCTTCGTTTGTTATGCTCTTGTCAACGAATACAAGAGGAAATGGGAGATGGTGTATAGGCATCGTGAAGGGAAATCTCGTCTTAGCCTGACTATAGACCGTTAAAATACAGAAACGACCC
>JADBJO010001845.1:281867-284367 GCA_016801955.1 Conus betulinus
CGGTTCCTTTAATTTCCTTTTGTTCTCTTTTATTTTTCTTCTCTTCGTTCGTGTCCATTGTATCGCTTTTCTTCGTTTTCCGTTCTTTTATGCGGCTACCGTGTGTGCGACGTACATGTCTCTGCCATATAATAGTGATAATTGTACTACTATAAACTTGTACAGGTGCGCGAGTGAAGCCGCTGACATTTCCTATCGATTCTTGTTGCAGACATTGTAGACGTTTGTACTTTTTCGATCCAAGACGTAATGGACTTGACTTCTTCACGCGGGAGGAACTTTTACTCAGTATCTCGCAAGCAGGAAAGCACCACGACTTAGATCAGCTTTTACACTACTGTTAGGAGAAAGACTCTACACAACATTGCCGTATGTTCCCTCTACAATTATTTGCTACATCTCTCTTTTCTGATGGCCCGGGTTCTGCCATCCCTGATCCCTAATGTTTCACTGGAGTCAAAGGACCCAAAAAGGTGACTCGTCTTTCTTTACTGCTGTTGCGTCTTTTTTTTTTTCTGATGGAAGATTTGTAGGATTTACATTCATCCCCTCCACCCTTCCATCTTCGTAAAGTAGCTAGCACTTTCTGTACCATGCGGCAGAATCAAATTCTAGACGTTATCTTCTGCCTATGAGGTCAGTGGAGTTTGTTAGGTAGTGGGGATGGGGATGGGGGTGGATGTAGGATGTAGGCTGGACAGCTGGGGCTGGAGAGAAGGAGGGGGAAAGGGATATGAACGATGTTGTCAACTTTGATAACGAAAACAAAATCAACAGGCGTTTTTAAGGTAATGAACCAGCATCGTATGAAGAAATCATGAAATGAAGGTGGAGAAAAAAAAAAGAGGTGGAGGAAGAGGCGGTGGTAGTGGTGGTCGAGAGAGAAAATGTCGGTGGTGGGTGGTAGAAAATGTCGGGGGTGGTGGTGGTGGGTGTGGGGGGGGGGGGGGGGGGGGGGGGGGGGGGGGGGGGGGGGGGGGGGGGGGGCGGGGCGAAACGATCGCGATCGCGTCTGTCTGTATGTGATTGCATGTGGGTGCACGAGCGTGTCAAGAGACTTACCTACATTGTAAAGACTTTGTCTACATACCTTTATTTTAGTTTTAAAATTTGTCTAATTTTTTTTGCACACAACAATTTCTCAGTCATAAAGATAATGTTTGTTATGATCTCTCTCTCTCTCTCTCTCTCTCTCTCTCTCTCTCTCTCTCTCTCTCTCTCTCTCTCTCTCTCTCTCTCTCTCTCACACACACACACACACACACACACACACACACACCTATCATGAGCAATGTTGAAGATGAACATGAAAGGCGAAAAAAAGCACGCATCGAATATAAAAAAGGGGCGGGGTGGGGATGGTGTAGGTAGGTAGTGGGGGTGGAATTACTATACCGACATCAAGAAAACGGATTATGATGACGACTATTAATAGAATCATACATTGCCTTAAAAAAGTGTTCTTTCAAATGATGATTCCTAACACAATTTTGATATAGCTGTATTTTCAGCTAAGTAATACACTGAAGTCGATTGCAAACTGGTAGTAAGTCCCAGAATATCTAAAAAGAAAAAACGTAGCCTACCAGAGATAATGAAATATGAAATGACATGTTATCATGTCACAGAAAATCCTATTTTCTTACAGAAAATGTGACAAGCACAAAAACGTCATATGCTTTAGCAAACTTGGTTGAGTGAGTTGTTTCTGAATGTTATATCGGAAAAAAAAAAAAAAGGGAAATGATTTGATTTGAAAAACATGTCAGACTAAAGATGACTTGTCTAAATAAAACACAAATGACACTGAAAATGTTTTCCAAAGCAGATAAGTATGTGCATTCCTATGACAGATGCTCCCTAATCATGTTTGCACTCATCTAAATAGACACATACATTTTTATTCTCCTTGAATACATCATGGAACAGAGACACAGAGAGACAGACAGACAGACAGACAGACAGAGACAGAGAGGGGGGAGAGTTGAGTTGAAAGAGACACACGGACAGACAGACCGACAGACAGCCAGTCAGCCAGCCAGCCAGACAGACAGACGAGGGAGATATACATGGACTGAGAGTGCTGTTACAAGCGCCGTCATGCAAAGTACTTTATCACTAATAATTGAATGAAAGTTTGTTTGTTTGTTTGTTTTGCTTTGTTTAATGAAGGAGCCATTGACAAATATAAACGATCCGTCCGAAAAAAGGAATATTTGGGACGAACCGACAGGATTCTCACTTTGTAGGAGAGACAGAAAGAGAGAGAGAGAGAGGGGGGGGGGGGGGGGGGGAGAGGGGGGAGAGAGAGAGGGAGGGGGAGAGGGGGAGAGAGAGACAGACAGACAGACAGACGGACAGACAGACAGAGAAGGGGTAGGGGGTACATCTCATACCTCTGACTGACATCTCGAAAGCAGTTTACAAAACGATAAACGTCAACATCTGATGGAAATGCGTGCATCATTTTTTTTTTTTGGCCGAAATTGTGGAAGGCTCG
>JADBJO010001845.1:291867-299367 GCA_016801955.1 Conus betulinus
GACGTCACATCTTGCGTCGTGGGGGAATCTTTCATTGTTCCCGTTGGGGGGGGTAAAAAAAGATAAAAGAAAGAACCAAAAAAAAAAGCTAAATAAAGGATGTATGAGGTGATTCATATTATTGCCCGTGAGTCAATTAGTAACGACTTTTAGTCATGCACTTTGCAGGACTCAAAACGAAGTAAGGCTTGGGGGTTACGTCATGATTGCGCAATACCATGTCTGCTCCTCTACACAGCTATGGACATCTACCACGAGCATACAGAAGACATTCAGGGATCACTTCCGAACCTCTAATTTGACGCATACATGTCTGACGTTGCGAACAGTGCCGTGGTGACAGAATCAATCGTTTGGGAAAGGAGAAAAAAGACAGATAAAGAAAGAAAAAAAAAAGGAAATAAATGAAAATCACATCCTAAGACATCAATTTTGATAGCCGATGGAGTAGGGGGTGGGGGTGGGGGGGGGGGAAGGGGCGTACGGGGTTTGGATGCTTTGTGATGGCGGTACTGGTGAGAGAGAGAGAGAGAGAGAGAGAGAGAGAGAGAGAGAGAGAGAGAGAGAGAGAGAGAGAGAGAGAGAGAGACAGAGACAGAGACAGAGACACAGACAGAGACACAGGGAGACTGAAACAGAGAGAGAGAGAGAGAGAGAGAGAAAAAGAGAGAGAGAGAGAGAGAGAGTGTGTGTGTGTGTGTGTGTGTGTGTGTGTGTGTGTGTGTGTGTGTGTGTGTGTGTGTGTGTGTGTGTGTGTGTGTGTGTGTGTGTGTGTGTGTGTGTGTGTGTGTGTGTTTGGAGAGAGCTGAAGAAAGTGGACTGGGGTTGAAGTCCAATCCCTCAGTTCGTTGCAAATCCGGCAGTGTACTCTCTCTCTCTCTCTCTCTTCTCTCTCTCTCTCTCTCTCTCTCTCTCTCTCTCTCTCTCTCTCTCTCTCTCTCTCTCTCTCTCTCTCTCTCTCTCTCTCTCTCAATGAAATGGATGCCTCTTCCCCCTACGTTCAGAGAGGTAAATTTACCGATGAAAGAAATGTTCATCATAAAAACTGGAACCAATCAAGTATAATGTCATTTTCTTTTCCTTAAGACACACACACAAAACAACCAACCACCAAAACAAAACACAAGCAAACAAAATAGAAAAAAAAAAAGAAGAGGAGGGGTAAAAAAAAAAAAAAAGGCTCACGTTTCTCGTGTTACTCGATTCTATTCTGAGACATGAAAAAAAAAAAAACAAACAATACACAGGAAACTAGCAATAAGACAGTAATACATACATAAGTTAAAAATGACTCGACAGAGGAGAGACTGCCCCCCCCCCCCCTCCCCTTCCCCTCCGAATACCTCCTATAAACAGTTTCCAATCTCATCTGGCAGAGCAGTTTGTTGCACATTAGTGCTATTATTTGAATGAAAAAAAGTTCGATTACTTGCCGTTTTAACCGACGTGGATTAATCCATTGCACTTTTCTTATATGTCTTCAGCATTAGTCATAATTTAGTCATCGTACGTTTAAACAGAGTCGTAACGGGTACATCCATTCAGGAATGAATACATATGCAGCATAGCATATAATCACTAATTTCCTGACAGAAACCAATCAACTATCCGGTGAATGTGAATTATATGGAATGTTAAAAAAATGCTGATGACCTGGAAAATAATATATACGTAGAACGAACTGACTCTTACCAAGTTTCAGTTTAGATTCCATTTAATAACGATTTGTCTGTTGCGTTCAAACTAGTCCAGACATATATGCAAAGCCATGGCACAGAATGCGCCAGAGACCCTTCAAAAAAGACCAACTTCATGCATCATTACATATCAAGGAATGACCAGGGAAGAGTCACCTATGCACAGAGCATAGCAGAAGCCAGACCAACGCATTACCTCCAGGTATCGGTCAGGTCACCTAGGACTACGCCAACATTGGCTGCACCAATAATAATGGTGTGTGTGTGTGTGTGTGTGTGTGTGTGTGTGTGTGTGTGTGTGTGTGTGTGTGTGTGTGTGTGTGTGTGTGTGTGTGTGTGTGTGTGTGTGTGTGTGTGTGTGTGTGTGTGTGTGTGTGTGTGTGTGTGTGTGTGTGTGTGTGTGTGTGTGTGAAGACGTGAGCCTGAATCGTCACCTGTAAAAACAAAATCCGGAATATATGAGGTTCAATACTTTAACGATGTATGAAGGTGATGGCACATCGATTTTACGATGCTGTAGGTGAGATCCACTCTTATATATCAGTATTTAACCATGTCGATGGAATGCCCTGCGCGTGCCTGCACCCTATGTCAACACAGCGCAGGCTTGCAATGGTGGTGCAGGGTTGCTCTCAGCTGGTTTGCTCAGCGGTTGAGGGTAGTACTTCTCTGGTTCTTACCTGCACCTTCGGGTGTATCTAGTTTTCCAGTTCAAGCATTAAGTGTAGGGGAGAAGACAATTTGAGAGGAGGGTGGAGGCTGGAAAGAAATAGTTTGTGTTAGTTAGGTAATCAGAGGGAGCAGGAATGGGAGGGGGGGAGGGCACAGGTTGGAGTGTGGCGAGGGATGGATGCAAACCAGAGGGGAGGGGAGGTGGGGGCTGGGTGGGAGTTGCCAAAAAGGGGGGTAGCTATGCGTTTCGGCTTTGTGCTTGGATTAAGTACTGGGAGAAGAGGGGAGGGGATGGAGGCAGGCAGTGACAATAATAATCTTAAGGTGATGTGTGTCTGCTCGTGCGTATGTTTGCGTGGATCTCTGTTTCCATGAGTGGTTGGTCTCTGCGTGCGTGCGAGCGCGTGCGCGAGTTGTTTGCATCTGTGTGTGTGTGTGTGTGTGTGTGCGTGCGTGCGTGCGTGCGTGCGTGCGTGCGTGCGTGCGTGCGTGCGTGCGTGCGTGAGTGCGTGCGTGCGTGCGTGCGTGCGTGCGTGCGTGCCTGCGTGTGTGTGTGTGTGTGTGTGTGTGTGTGTGTGTGTGTGTGTGTGTGTGTGCATGTGTGTTGAATATGTGTACTGAAATTATGTATAAAAGATAGTACGTTTTACTCCGTATTTGATCAGAGTTACCTTCGTGGTTTTTGTTTTGTTTTTGTTGTTTTGTTTTGTTTTTGTTTTTGTTTTTGTTTTTGTATTGTTTTATTTTTGTTTTGTTTTTTTTTTGTTGTTGTTGGTGGTGTCATTCGTCATTCGTTTGGGGCCCACTTTCTGATTGTCTTCCTCATTTGGAAATTCTGACCGGAACGTGACACTCAGGCGCACCAGCTGCAATGGAGCAGTACTTCATGAGCGTGACAGGCATGCAGGCTGCAGTGTCTCTAGGTCTCGTGGGTTCGAGTCTGAGCGCAGGCTTTGCTTTGTGGGATTTTCTGGCCCCCACCAGTCTTTCATCCCGCGGTGTGTGCTAAAGACTCAAACAGAACGACTGGAACCTCCCACTGAGGTGTTATCTTTCACACCACCCACACCACCTAGTTCCTTCATAGGGTCAAACTCACTCACCGCTGGCTCCGAGATTAAGCGGTTACTGTCGTCCAAAGGTCTCTAAGAGGTGATCTCCTCTGCATAATTTGGATCAGAACAGACATCAAGATCATAGATCACGAAGGATGTGACTTAACAACAGTGCTGTGTTTCTTCTAGTGGGTGGCCTCGTTACAATTTGATATTGCATGTTTATTGTGAACTGCTATGCTGAGGCTGTAACAGGATATGTCTGGGTGTGGCTGCGTGTGATGAAGCTGTAATGGAGGGGGAAGGGGGGCAGAACAGTGAACACAGAGGAGATAGGTCAACCCTCAAAAGGGCATGCTGTTTCTTTTCTTTTTTTTTCTTTTTTGTTTCGTTTTGTTTTGTTTTGTTTTGTTTTGTTTCTGGAAAGGTACCAAGTTTTGAAAAAAAAAAGAAGAGATAAAGCGCCTACTTTAGAGGGGACGGGAGAGGAAATGCGTGGGGGTTGGGATGGAGCGAAATGGGGTGGGAAGAGAAGGGCGCGGGTGGGGTGGGGGGAGTAGGGGGGGTAGGGGTGGTGGGGCGATGGATGCTGTGGTAAGGTGTGGAAGGTGGCATCTTCACCGGAAATGTAAAGAAACATGGCGGTAGCTGTCATCCTAATGTGTAAAGACTGTGGGGAGAGAAGAGAAATCCGAGATGTGTGTGTGTGTGTGTGTGTGTGTGTGTGTGTGTGTGTGTGTGTGTGTGTGTGTGTGTGTGTGTGTGTGTGTGAGTGTCAGTACAACTTTGAGTTAATCTGACAATAAATTGGTTTCAGTCAGTCAGTGTGTGTGTGAGTGTGTGTGTGTGTGTGTGTGTGAGTGTGTGTGTGTATCTGTGTGTCTGTGTGCGTGCGTGCATGCGTGTGAGTGTGTGTGTGTGTGTGTGTGTGTGTGTGTGTGTGTGTGTGTGTGTGTGTGTGTGTGTGTGTGTTCGTGCGCGGGCGCTCACGCCTGCACGCGCTGATATAGGAGTGCTTAAAAGACAGGCAGCGAAGCAGACAGAGAAACAGAGTCTTAATTAAGGAGTGTATGGGATGCTGCATCCCCCCACTTCCCCCATCTTCCACGTTCTCTTCCCCGGAATTCCCTCCCATGCCGTTCGACCCATTTATTTTTCCAATGGTTAACATGTGCGACACCTCACCAGAAAACCCATTATGTCCCACAGCGTGTTTTGAAGCATAACACAAATCTGTTCCTGAAACCTTTTAAGAAGTAAGGGAAAAAAAAACCTCGAAATTCTCGTTAGGGGCAATTTCGAAGTATTGTGAAAACATTTGTTTTTTTTTTTATAGAAATACTCAACAAACGCAAAATTTGATATGTGCCCATGCTTTTAGCATTGAAGTATCATTGGTAGATGAACTTGAGGTGATTTTCTATTTCTCGTTTGATTCTCAGACAACCCAGATCTTCTCATGTCACTCCCTTACTTCTTTCTCTTAACTGGCAGCCGGTCGAAAAACGAATAGACTACAAACTGTTCTTACTCTGCTTTAAATCTTTGAATGGCTTAGCTCCTTCCTACCTTTCTGATTTCCTTCATCTCTATGTTACTTCAAGGCAGTTGCGTTTCTTCTGCCGACAACACTCTGCTCAACATCCCTCGATTTCGAACTAAAATGTACGGCAATCGTTGTTTTTCTTTTCAGGGTCCGGTTTCTTGGAATGAACACCCAATATCTTTTGCGTAGTTCAAACTCTCTGTCTCCTTCAAGGTATCTCTTAAAACAGCCCTTTTCACCTATCAAATAGCAGCTTTTTCTTCCCTTCCCTTGCCCATCAAATTGATTCTGCGACTAATGTGTGTGTGTGTGTGTGTGTGTGTGTGTGTGTGTGTGTGTGTGTGTGTGTGTGTGTGTGTTTGTGTGCGCGCGCGCGGGCGCGGGCGCGGGCGTGGGCGCGCGCGCGAATGCTGTTGTGTCCGTTGTTGTGCGACAGTGTGTGTGTGTGTGTGTGTGTGTGTGTGTGTGTGTGTGTGTGTGTGTGTGTGTGTGTGTGTGTGTGTGTGTATGTGTGTGTGTGTGTGTGTGTGTGTGTGTGTGTGTGCGTGTGTGTGTGCACGCGCGCGCGCGCGCGTGTGTGAATATGCACCCTTGTTTGTAGAGGCTTGATACTTATTGCAATATTCATCTTCCTATTAGTTTCATTTATGTTTTCTTTAATCTTTATGTATTTGTAAGCGCTTAGCGCTTATGATGAAAGGTTACATAAATAATCATTATTATTACCGTTATTATTATGCTTCTACCTTTCATACCTTGGAAAGATTTCTCTTTGTGATGCAAGATTTCTTTGAAAGCATAAAACAAACATAACTGATTTTCTCCAGAAAGATTGTGGCAACTCACAGACATTAAATGGTTACAAGACCAAAAGTAAAATATTTGAACTCTTGTTAGTTTCCTTTATTATACAATAGTTTTGCATTTTTAACTAATGGTCGTAACATTTAGGTTAATGCAGCCTACACAAAAAATGTAAGCCTGGCAATTGCATGCACTGCCCCAAATGTTCACCGTCCTGTATCTGACATGCCATCTTCTCTGCTTGTACCATGTCCATCCGCGTGGCACAGGTTCATGGAGAAGACATTCCCCGTGGAAGTTCGGTCAAGACGAATTTCGCGCATGACGGATGAATCAGTGGAAATGTGGGATTGCGAGCAGTATATCTGGCATCTGCAGAAACTGTCTGCAGCTGATTTTACACATGGAAGCTCCCCGAGGGAGGAAATGTAACCTCTGAACACTTCGGCGAAGAGGACAAATGTATGTGGCGTTGGAGATAAAGCGATCGCTTGGGAAATACAGAGGAGGATGTGTGGATGGGGAGGGATGAAGGACAGTGATATGGAAGGGATGGGAAAGAAAGAGAAGGAGGGGTGAGTCATAGAAAGACAAACTGTAGGCGACAGAGAAAGTGGAGACACAGATGTGCAGGCTGATGGAAAGATACAGGCAAGTATTCATATGTAAGGACAAAAATCAGCAAAACTTTTATATTCAATAGAACATTTGCCGTCACGTCTTGTGTCGTGGTGGACTCTTCCCTGTTCCCCCTTTGGTGAAAAGGATAAAAGAAAGGAACTGTCAGATGCCTCGTTTTATTAGCCCCTGAGCCAATCTGTGACCACTTTTGCTCATGTACTTTGCTAGACTCCAAAACGACGAAAGGCTTGGAGGGCATGTCATGAATGCGTTATACCATGTCTGTTCCTGTACACACATTACCACATCTACCACGACCGTACAATGGACATTCAGGGATCAGTTCATCCTCTAGTGTGAAGGACACTTAACTGACGTTTGCGAATGTGCCGCATTTGGGAAAGGGAAAATGGGGCAGATGTAGAAAGAAAACGAAAAAAAAGGAAATAATGTGCAAACAACTTATGAAACATATCTTTTGATAACAGATGGGGAAGCGGATAGGGGAGGGTGCACGGGAAATAAATAGATGTAGTGGTAGTACTGGAGAGAGGGAGATAGAGACAGAGAGAGACAGAGACAGAGACAGACATACAGACAGACAGAGAGAGCGTGTGTGTGTGCGTGTGTGTGTGTGTGTGTGTGTGTGTGTGTGTGTGTGTGTGTGTGTGTGTGTGTGTGTGTGTGTGTGTGTGTGTGTGTGTGTGTGTGTGTGTGTGGAGCGAGCTGGAGAAAGTTGGACAGAGTTGGAGTCCAATCCCTCAGTTTGTTGCACATGCAGCAATGTAGGCTAGATGTCCCCACCTTCTTCTTCTCTTCTTCTTCTTCTCTCTGTCTCTCTGTCTCTCTCTCTCTCTTCTTTCTCTCTCTCTATCTTTCTCTTGCAATATAATGAATGGATCTTCCGCTACAACGTTCAGAGAGAGATGGAATTTTCAATGAAAGAAGTGATCATCATAAAAATCGGAACCAATCAAGTATAATGTCATTTTCGGTTCCTTCAAAAGGGGAAAGATAGGAGAGGAAAAAAAGAAAATACCGGCTTTGGGGGGGGTTTACTCGATTCCATTGTGGAATCATGAAAAAGAACAATCTGTTCGTGCAG
>JADBJO010001845.1:326867-346867 GCA_016801955.1 Conus betulinus
ATCTGAGCTGCCTCCATTCTGTTCTCATATGGCACCGTGAGCTCGATCATGATCAGCTGCTTGGTTGACTGAGAGTGTAATACTATGTCTGGTCTCATGCCACTCTTGCTGATAATCTCTGGGTGACTATTCCATTCTGGAGGTCTGCTGTGCACTCCCAGTCATCTGCCCCGTCCAGCAGACTCTGCCTGCATGTTCCGAGTGGCACTGTTGTTCTTGGCCATGATTCGCTGCCTCCTGCCGTGAAGAATGTTGCGGGTGCTTTTGGAGTCCTGATTTTCCCTTTTTGTGGTGTTGGTACTAGCCCAGACTACTTGTACAATCTCTTTGAGCACTTGGTTGTGCCTCCATGTGTACCTTCCTTGAGCCAGGGCTACTTTACATGAGCTTAGGACATGCTCCACTGTTTGTTTTTCATGGCAAAGGGGGCATGAAGGATCGTCTTTTTTTTTCCCCACTTCACCAGGTTTGCATTTGAAGGCAGAAGGTCATATGCAGATCTGAGAATGAAGCTGATCCTGAGAGGGGCCATGTGCCAAATGTCATTCCAAGTGAGACTTCTTTGGAGTGCATTCTCCCACGTTGTCCATTGCCCTTGCTGGCTCTGCTGGACTGCTTTTTGGAGTCTTTGTTGGTCTTCTTCTTTTCTGAATCTCCTCATCATCATGTCTCTTTGCTTTTTTTCCTTGGCCTTTTGACCACCATTCAGTTTTGGTCACCCCCCCAGTCCTTGTCTGTTGGTCTGTGTGTGTCCTGTTATTTCTCTGATCTTGAGACTTTCTTTTGCAGAATCCATCGCCTCTTGAACTTTCCATTTTCTGCCTGTCTTCAGCTGGGGCTTGATTGCTTCAACCACCTTGTCTCCTGAGTCCTCCAGCATGCTTTGAAGTCTGATCTTCCCTGCTTTTTATATTCCTCCAGGATGGATTTCAGTGGTAGTTTCAGCTTTGCTTGGCGACAGTATAGCGCTATGTCAGTCAGACAGGGTGGGACACCAAGCCATTTCCTTGTGAACTTGTTGATTTTGGATTCCATTGCCTCCACTATGCTGGTGCAGATGTCGTATATATCATCAGAGGCCATAGGAGCTTTGGTATCAGCATGAACTGCAGACACCAGACCTTGTATTTGCCAGGGAGCCCACACTGGTCAATGGTCTCCAAGCCTTCTTCCGACATCTGTTTGGTTTCTTTTGCTCTTGCTGTGTGTGTCTTTCAGCGTATCATCATACCATCTTCCAAGGCTCTTGACTGGCTCTTCTGTTACTGTTGGAATGGCCTGGTTGCAACACTGAAGACCACAGATTCGGCCACTTTTCCTTTTCCTCAGTGAGAGACTCCGTGATTTCTTTGGCTTGAACTTCATTCTGGATGAACTATGTCGTCCAGCCTCTCCAGCACGTGACGTGTCTCGTCTTCTCTGGATGAAATCACTGTAGTGTCATCCATGAAGGCCTTGAGAGGGGGCATCTTGTATCCATCGCCAAGGTCTGTTTTGTCTTGCGTTGCTTGTTGCTGCTTTCAAGATGACTTCCATTGCCAACACGAACAGTATTGGGGAAATTGCACAGCCCATTGCAATGCCCACTTCCAAGTTGATCCAATCTGTTGTGTACTCCTTGGTAGAGAACCGCATTGAGAAGCCATGAAGTACTTCTTCTTGAGCATGTCGCGGATGTTCTTTGGCACATGGTACATCTTAAGAGCCAACTGTATCATCTCATGGGGTACAGATCCATATGCGTTTTGCCAGGTCAAGCCACACTACGTCCAGGTCTCTCTTTTCTGTTTTTGCTCTTTGGATTGCGTCCCAGATCATTGTGGCGTGTTCTACACACAGCCAGCCACGCCTGGAATGCCACCTTTCTGGACTGACACATCCAAGTACTTGTTTTCCATGAGGTACTTGGTCAGCCTTGCTGCCATGAGAGAGAAAGATTTTCCCTTCGACGTTCAGTAGTGATATTGGCCTGAACTGGCTGATGTCACTTGAGTTTTGCTCTTTGGGGATGTACACACCATCTGCCGTCATCCACTGGCCGCTGATCTTCTGATTGATTTCTCCAAGCTGATCGCAGCAGCCTGTGGAGCCACTCCAGCACCTTGGGACATTTCTTGTACAGCTGGTAAGGTATTCCGTTTGGCCCTGGTGATGATTTGGCTCTGGCTTTGTCGACCACCTTCTTGATTTTTCCGCCAACGTTGGAGGCTTGTCATTGAACTGTTCCTCAGGGTTGGTTGGTTGGCCACACCAGACCCTTGAATGTCGAGTGGTGCTTTGCTCTGTGAGTCAGAGTATGTTTTTTCTCAGATGCTGCTCAAGAACTCCTTTGTCCACACTTAGGGTCCCAGATTTTTGGCTGCTCAAACAGTTCTGGCAAACTGGAAGGGGTCTCTCTGAAAAAGCGCTCTTCTTCTTCTTCTTCTTTGCTCTCTTCCTCTTCCTCGCAGATTTTGCTTTGAGGGCGCTGTGTTTTGCTTTCAGGTCTTCCCAGAGTTTTTCCAAGCCTTGTTTTTCAGCTGGCAGAGCAGTCTTCTTTTTGCTTCTTGAGGTTTTTCTTTTGGACCCTGATCTTGTCCATCTCTTCTTGGCGTCTGGATTTCTTTGGAGGTGTTTTTCTCTTTGGGTAGTTTTTTGCTCCATAGGCGTCTCTACATGTGGCATACACAATGTCCCCATATGTGGCTAGTTTGTGTTCCAGGGTGCTTTTCCCTATCAGTGCATCGAGTCTTTGGACGATTTTTTTTGCATCCAGTTTTTCTCCCAATCTTCAGTCTCGTTTGCTCGTGGCAGGTTGAGTTTCAGGGCGCCTGGCATCGAGGGCCTGTGCAAATTCCTCATCCGAACCAACAGCGTGGATGTCCTTGGCACTGTGGTTTAAATCCTGGCCTTGGTCTTCCGACGTCTTATCTGCTGATGCAGTGCGCTGCTGCTCATTCAGATGAGTCTTCACACATCCCATCTTTGTTCTGTGGATCTTCATGCCACGGGTGGTAGCGAAACGCTTTCCACAGACACATGGATATTCCATTTGGTCCGAGCCAGCCCACAGAGCCTTGGTTCTGGTCTTCCCAGTGTCCTGAAATACGGGTTTCTTTCCGCCTGGCGCTGCCCGCTCATTTTGCTACTCGTATTGACAGGGAGCCCTGATGTTTACGTCTATGGACATTGTGGTCAGTTTACCAGCAAATCTAGACCAGCCCCTCAATTAGTCCATCACTGATTGGAGGTAACGAGGCTGCAGAGTGCGCGCTTGGCTTTGACTCGGGTCAGCTATTCTTGGACATATTCTTGAGATCGAAGAGCAATATCTGAGAAGCTGTGTTAGGTGTGTCTCTGGAAACTGGGGTCAGTGAAGCTTTGATGCTGTCGTTGTCATTACTGGTGCTGATCTTGTCGATGTTAGAATTCGACTGCAAAAAGACAAGCGCACACATAATCATTGATACCCCCACCATCATCATCATCATCATGATAGTAAACATGATCATGATCATCATGATCATGATCATGATCATGTTGATCATCATTATTATGATAAGCATCATAAACATGATTGTCGTCATCATCATCACTATCATAATCATTCTTCTATACATGTTTTTGTGGTTATCGTCGTCATCATCATCATCATCAGCAGCAGCATCATTTATAGTATAATCATCATTTTATTCATATTTCTCATCGTCATCATCATCATCAGCAGCAGCAGCAGCAGCAGCAGCAATCATTATCATCATCATCATCATCATCATCATCATCATCATCATCATCATCATCATCATCAACAACAACAACAACAACAACAACAGCACCATCATCATCAACAACACAACAACAACAACAACAATTGTTGCAAGAGCAGCGTGACCAAGAAAAACAGCAGCAACAACATCAGCAGCAGCAACAGCAACAGGAGGAGAGGTGTGGAAAGTGAGGGAAATGAATGTGAGGGACTCATCACGTTTCTATCAATATTTTAAGACAAACGTTTACGTTATTGGCATCTGAGAAAGTCGGCTGACGATAACTCTCCTGGATTAGCTAGATTTTCTTTTCAGCCACGATCGATCAGGAACAGTTGGGAAGAGCTGAAGAAGGGGTTTTGTGTTCGTTTCCTTGTATAGTTTTCAACTTTGCCTAGATCTATCTATCTATCTATCTATCTATCTATCTATCTATCTATCTATCTATCTATCTATCTGTTTGCGTATCTATCTATCGAGCTATCGAGCTATCTATCTATCAGACAGACAGACAGACAGGCAGACAGGCAGACAGACAGACGGACAGACAGACAGAGTAAGAATATAAGAGAGAAGGGAGAAGGGGGGGGGGGGGGGGGGAAGAAAGAAAGAGTGAGAGAATGAGATGAGAGTGAGAGAGTGAGGGGGAGGAGGGGGGAGGAGAGAGAGAGAGAGAGATGGAGAGAGGAGAGAGAGAGAGAGAGAGAGAGAGAGAGAGAGAGAGAGAGAGAGAGAGAGAGAGAGAAATTGAGAACATGAGAGAGAGACAGAGACTGAGACAGAGAAAGAAGACAGAGACAGAGAGTCGGCGATACAAAAAGAGAAGGGCTATGACTACCAAACACCACCACAAAAGAACACCACCACCACCACCACCACAAATACCACCACCACCACAAAGTTTACCAATACTTTGTTCTCCTCCTTCTCCTCCTCTTCATTTCGTCGCCTTTTTAAACACACAGCCTGGCCCATCATGACCATGTTCGACTGCCTTTCCTTGTCACAGTTGTTAACATAGTTATTTCATTCTCCCCCACCCCTCTAATCTCCCCAAGGCCATGCCCAACCCCCTTCCCCTGTCTTACCAACTGCCTAACAAACCTCCTCTACCTCACAGATAGAGACAAACATCCCCATTTTGATCCGGTCGCACGGTACAGAAAGCACAAAATAAGTGACGAAGATGAGAGGGCACAGGGGATAGACAGACAGATGGATGTCCAGAATATTAAATCACGGGCGGCAGTGCAGAGAGAAGCCTCCTCGCCTCTTTCGATGCCTTTGGTCTGGACTCCAACAACAGGCAAGGAAAGATGGTGGATTCTAGACAGCCCCTAGAGAGATCCAGGTCGGGATTGTAGATAGCAGTCATCATATCGCGGCTGTGAAGAGCATGGCCACAAACTTGAGAGTAAAAGCAGTCGTGATGGTTTCTTACTCACGAGTGCCGAGTTTTTGTGTGAGACAATACTGGAGCCCAAGCGCAGGTTTCAAAGTGGAGGTAACTTCTGGTGGAGAGGAGGAAGAGGGTGAGAAAGGAGGAGAAGGACTGATGATGGTGATGATGATGATGATGATTGATGATGATGATGATTGTTGTTGTTACTACTACTACTACTACTACTACTACTACTACTACTACTACTCATCTGAGAGCCATGTTCTCCCTCAAAAAATGCTGCATAGGCATTATTGCATTGGCAATCATGAACACAAAGACAGTCTGACTGAAATGAACCAGCCAAATGCCTGGGCCCCATCTTTCCAGATAGGCGGGATGTACATAACAAACAACCAAACTCCTTACCTGCGCATCTGCGATCTACCCCCACACCCTTCAGTCATCCTCCACACTCGTCACCATCCCTTCGCCACAGTCAAGCTGGCAACAGCCTAGAATTTCCGTTGTGGGCGTCAAGAAACCTAAAAGCTGGAACAAGGCCAGGGGACAATGTTTACCCGAAGACCTACAGGACTAGGTCTGGAAGGTACGTTAGTGTTGAGGAAAGGGTTGAGGAGGATTAGTGATGAAGAAGGGATGACAAGAACGTTTCAAGCCAGATTAAAGAGAAAACAGACAATGTGACCCGTTTTGAGATGGCGTTCCGGGCAAGTCAAGAGTTGAGGGATTCAGAGCCAGAATGGTTAAAGATTTTCTGTCTAGAGGAAAAGGAGGCCGTTTTTTCTGGCGCGTGATTCCAAATTACCAGGGAGAAGGATTTACGTTGCTATTTGACAACCATTCCCTTCCCTTCTTTCGAGGTTTCCCCTTTGAAGATATCATCCCTTTTCTTTCCGGAGCTCTAAGGAGGTTTCCCCTTAGTGTCATGGAGTCGAAGTGGTCAATTTTTGTACCACTAGCAACTTCCAACTACTTTGTTCAGCGATTAAAGAAAGAAACCCTCCCCCGAGTAACTCAATGACTTCTTTTTAATTTTGTCAAAGACAGGTTTTCTGTTGTTTTTTAATCAGTTGTTATTTTGTCTCTATCATCGTCTTTCACCTCTTCTCGTTTTCCTCTGCACGCTCTCTCTCTCTCTGACCCGCCTCTCTCTAATGGAATTCGGTCAACCTTTAGGGGATTTTGTGGATCTCCCAGAGAGGATTTTCTTGATCACGTTCTCAACGTCTCTTTCCATTCTTTTTACGCTTCGAGAAAAGGGTTTCGGGGACCCGGACCCCAAATCACGTCCTTTATCCCCTGGTCTTTTGCGTTGACAAAGGGCCATGAGATTTCCGTTTGAACTGCAAAAAAATTCAATACTGTCCATGTTGAAAATTCGCATTTGCCTCGTGAGGGGAAAATCAGTCACTACCATACTTTCAGAGGAGATATAACCACAAACTAAGGAATGCAAGTGGTCCAGGGAAAAGCACACAAAACTACACAACGCAAACGGTCAGTTTTCGAAAAAAGCTAGCGCTTAATCAAGGGGGAATCTAACCTCCCTAAAGACGAGAGCGGAAACGGGGTCTTTTTCTACACCGTGCCCCGAACTCGCGCTCTCCGCTCTTGTTCTCTCTCCTCTCGAAGCACGCTTTATGAGAAAATGACCGCCGCCGAAAATGAGATTGAAGTCCAAGGGCATGAGATTTCCAGAGAGGACTGGGGAAAACGTCAATACTTTCCATGCAGTACCCAGAGCATTTCGCCTGGTGCACGGGGACCAATCACAGACCTGAAGTGTCATTTTATTGCAACTAAGGAGATGGCAATGTGTCCCGGAAATGCAAGCTTCTCAGACAAAGATAGCCGCTTGCTGAGAGAGAGAGAGAGAGAGAGAGAGAGAGAGGGGGGGGGGGAACGAAAGAACGAACGAAAACGAACGAACGAATCTTTTTTAAGAGGGATAAAGAGATAAGCACAATACAGGCTTTTTTACATCTTGCCCTCGATGAAGCAAAAAGAAATAAGATGATGACACGTCAATGAAAGATGGACAGGTGAACAGTATATCATCAGAAGATATAGAGAAGGGGTAACGAAGGAACACAATGAACATTCAAAATACATTTAAACATCATTTGTACTTGAAAAAAAAATATAATTAACGTATAAAGAAGTTTTATATGATGTTGTCATTAGTCACACTGTTTAGGAAGCGTAGCATCAGATATGAGAAGTATTGTTTTTTGAAAACATTTAGACTCGAAATTACATTAAATGAAGACACTAGGTCGTTCCACAAACAACCACCGGAGTAAAAGAGGCTAGATTTAAAAGATCAATCCTCGGTAGGGGTATCTGAATCTTTCTGACATTGCGAATCAGGTTCGTTTTAAATTTATTTTTTCAAAGTTGGTGGTGCATGGTTGGACATTATCTTAAACATGAAAATTGCTTTGTTATAAATGAGTTTCCATTTCAGAGGCAAAATGTCTAAACGTTTATAATCAGAGGGAGTTACAGTTGTAGATTTGAGAAATGAGTTTCACAGCCCGTCTGTGAAGACTGAAGAGTGGTTTTAATAATACGTTATAACTGGCCGAATCCCACAATGTAGAAGAGTAATTCAAATGAGATTCAATGTACGAAGTAAAAAACAGCTTACGACAATGTTGGTCTAAGAAATATTTTAGTTTTGAAAGCTGGTGAATCTTTGAGATAGAAGTTTGCAGAGCATTGTGACATGAGAAGACCATGACAAATTATTGTCTCATAGGGGAGAGAGGTAGACATGTGGTAGGAAGAGATAGGGGAGAGGGAGGAAGATGGGGAGAGTAGGATCAGCAATGTGGGTGGATGGATGTGAGTGAAATGAGTATAAGTACTGACATTATAGAGGAAGAGGAGGGGGGGGTGGGGGGGGTGCCCACGATAAAAGAATAAACGTTTGTGTCAACCAAATTGTGCGTGCGTGCGGGCGGGCGGGCCGGCGTGTATGTGTGTGTGTTGTGTGTGTGTGTGTGTGTGTGTGTGTGTGTGTGTGTGTGTGTGTGTGTGTGTGACGAGAGAGAGAGAGAGAGGAGAGAGAGAGAGAGAGAGAGAGAGAGAGAGAGAGAGAGAAATCGTCTAGCTTTCACAAAAAGACCCAAAATCTCATTTATTCGACTCGGTTATTAAAGGCTCAAAATCTCAATTTTTAGGCAGAGTTTAGACTCTGGCATGAAGGCTCCCATTTCTCATTAATGCTTAGACGCGCTGCTTCACTCTCTGCTTTCAATACCTAGAGGGAATTGTAGCCCAGGAAAGAGAAAAAACCCCATACCTTAGCGATGCAGTGATCTGTTTGCAAATAAAGAAAGTTTTTTTCGGTATACTTTCTTCAGATTTTCGCAACTAAAGAAGACTACGCGTATCTATTGTAATGTTCTTTTTTGTTTGTTGTTTTTTGCGTTGTTGTATTTTAGATCCTTTTTTGGCTGCTTTTGTGTCATGCTGTGTAATGAAGCAGCAACGGGTGCTTTTTTTTTTAGGATTAATATCCCACTCTGATAAGAAAACATGTCAATGAACCACCCAAGAGCGTATGGCAAAACCTGATAAATGAATTAATAATCTGGTAACTAACTAAACAAACACACTAAACAAACAAACAAATGAATATAGAGATGCATACATTTATACATACGTACATGCATACATGCATACATACATACATACATGCATACATGCATACATACATACATACATACATACATGCATACATACATACGTAAACAGATGAATAAGTAAAGAAAACGATGTTTTTAAAAGAAAATTATTGTAATCCGCCAGACAAAGGGGACAAACAAATCACACGACAGAGCACGACGCGTTTCGACCTTTTAAATCTTCTTCAGGCAAGAAAAAGAACATTTAAGGACAATGTAAACAAAGACCGAGCAATCGCTGGTGTTATCTTGTCGAACTGGGCGCAAGATGTGGCTGGCTGGGTCACTCGCTTGTTATATGTGGCATCTAAACTCACTGACTGATGACAGAAGTTTCTGACTTCCCTGCCCTTTGAAGTTTAAAGCGGGACCAAACGCCCAGAACAGTTGTTGACAGAATGAAGCTCACTGAATATGCAAGATGTGAATTTTGAGTTCCAATGTGTGAAAGACTCAGAATTATCATCATCATCATCATCATCATCATCATCATCGTCATCTTCTTCTTTGAGTTGAGTTGAGTTGAGTTTGAGTTGAGTTGAGTTGAGTTGAGTTGAGTTGAGGACTATGATATGATTCTGATTTCGCCATTGTAGAACGTCTTTATATTCTGCTATAGTACTGGTAATAGTCTGAGTTCCAGTGTGTGAAAGACTCAGAATGTGTGTACGTCATTGGGCGTTTTGACAGCGTTCTATGAAAACACTAGGTAAGATCATAGAATAAAATCAATCACAAAGCAATCATCATCATAATCATCATCATCATCATCTTCTTGTTCTTCTTCTTGTTCTTCTTCTTTTTCTTCTTCTTGAGTTGAGTTGAGTTGAGTTGAGTTGAGTTGAGCTGAGTTGAGTTGAGTTGAGGACTATGATATGATTCTGATTTCGCCATTGTAGAACGTCTTTATATTCTGCTGTAGTACTGGTAATACAGTCTCATATCTTTGTTTAACGCTGTTACGGGAATCAGCAAATAATTAAAGATGCAAATTTATGACATTAATATGTGATAAGTTATTGGTATGCCATTCGTAGAGATACAAAAGAGGAGGCAAGCAGTAATGGAACATTGCGGTACACCGCTTCCCGATACACACAGAGGAATATGTACCCATCCAGAAGAAGACCTTAACATATACATATATCCTGTGGTTTACGAGATTAAATGGTTTCTTTAGATCGATGAATACTGTTTCGGAGATCTTGCTTTCACCAAAGGCAGATAGCTTCTAGAGCCCCCAAAAGGGCAGTGCAGCTGGAGTGAGGACGGTGAATGCCAAACAGAGAGAGAGAGAGAGAGAGAGAGAGAGAGAGAGAGAGAGAGAGACAGAGAGAGAGACGGAGAGAAAGACAGAGACACAGACACAGACACAGAGAGGAGAGAGGAGAGAGAGAGAGACAGAGAGAGAGAGAGAGAGAGAGACAGAGAGAGAGAGAGAGAAGAGAAAAGACAGGGAGGGAGGGAGGGAGGGAGAGAAAGAGAGTGAAAAAGAGAAAACGACATGATAACCTCCGTTTTTCCTCCGCCCCTCGCTTCCTCCTTCTTCCCTGTCTCTCCCAAAACTATGAAAACATCGATGCTAGTCATCAGTCTGCTTAATTAACAAATACTGCTCGTATTCTAACACACCCACCAGGTGTGATTAATCATGACGTCAAACTACCCTCCATTTCCTTATGTATGGCTGCTACACCACAAAACACGAGAACGGGCAACATGAGTAGCATCAACGGGAAGGAATCGTGTGTTAGCCTTTTATCCCTCGCCATGTGGTGGTAAAAGCGTCCCTGTTTGTGGTGATTGCCGTGTGAAGTTTACATAATAATAGGAAATCAGAATATCACAATTACAGGGGAGAGTACCGAGTTATCGATTCATTCTTGACTGTGTACTGGCCAAGGACGTGGGAAGATGTCATTCGCTTAGTTATGTTTTCTGTTCTTTTTTTTTTTCTTCTTTTGGTTCCTATTCTTTTCTACTTTTTTTTTTGTAATCCCCTCCTTCCACCACCACACCAACACCACTACCACCACCCAGCCCCCTCCCCCTCCCCTCCCTCCACATTTTGATCAATCAAAACCATAATCTCAAGGAAACTGTTCCCAGTGATATGATTGAGGGATGGAAAAGTATAGACAAACAGTAGAAGGAAAGGGATTGGATAATGAGCACGGGACTAGAGAGGAACCATTGGTACGAGTTGGGGTTAGGGGGCTACCAGATGATTAAGGTAATTGTGTTAAGCGTATGAGCGTGTATACTGCCAGTGAAACTAACCAATAGACAGCTAGACATATACGGGTAGGCAGAAAGACAGACAATGAGATGAATACAGAGAGAGAGAGAGAGAGAGAGAGAGAGGGAGAGAGAGAGAGAGAGAGAGAGAGAGAGAGATTGATTGATTGATTGATTGATTGATTGATCTTTAATACGCAAGGATGAAGATTTTAGGCCAAAGCCTAGTCTTACAATCTGTCCTTGTCTTGCATACATTATTTCAACACGTATCATTCAAACTGACAATGCAACATAGCAACATTGTAATCTAATTCTACAATTATAAGCACACTATTCACAAAAGCACTAATGAGATGGGGGATGGTGAGGCAGAAGAAAACTTACAAACAAACAAACAAAACTACAGGGAGAGAGAGAGAGGTCAGAGGAGGGTGAAGAAGAGAGAATGGTAGGTAGGGGGAGGAGAAAAAGGGTGATAGTCAGAGTGTGAGTGGGGATGAGCGATTTTTTTAACGGAGTTGGCTATATGTTTGGACGATGCGGATCACAGAAGACTTTGCGACTGGGCGCTAATCATTTCAATCGAATAATAAGATTACTGCGACATAAACTGTTCATGCAAATGTTTCTTGAAAAGTTTTGAAGTATTCGTATTTTGTACATTCGGTGGAAGTGAGTTCCAGACGTATGGTCCAGAGTAAGCTAGGCTTGTTTTGTATAGATCAATGAGTGGGTAGGGAAGAAGGTACATTTCGTTGAGCCAGAAAAAGTTGTTCGATCTTGTAAAAAAAAAGGCATTGATATAACATGGCATAGTATCTGTCAAGATTGTAAACATAGATGATGCGTTGTTGAATTCTAATTGCTTACTCAGAGGAAGTATGCTCAGCGCTTTTAGTTTTTCGTCTGTTGTTAGAGATGCAGCTGGATGGATTAGTTTTGCTCCACGTCTATGGAGAGAATTCAGCCTTTTTTGTGGACACCACTACTCCCGTCCCACACTGTTGAAGCGTAATTGATACGTGACATTATGTGTGCATTGAAAAAAAGTTTAAACACAGTCCTGTGATGTAGCGCTTTAATTGAGATAACAGGAAAAGGTGTTTTGAGACTACCTTGCGTACGTTATTGAGATGAGACTGCCATTTTAAATCTTTATCTATCGTTACCCCTAAAAACACGATGCTTATCTACCTGCTCGATAGAAGTGCCATTCAACTGGAGTTTCAGGCAAAGAGGAGTCAATTGGTGTTTTTGGTGGGTAGCTATAATAATAGATTTGGTTTTGGCTAGATGTATGACCATTGAGTTTGAATGACACCAGTCCGACATACCATTTAGGCATTCTTGGAGAGAAGTTTCTATTGTCTGTAGATCACTACCATTTGTTTGGAGTGACGAGTCATCGGCAGATAAATCTGTCGTGACCTTTTTATCTGATACGGACAATGGTAAATCATTGATAAAGATGCAGAATAGGAGGGGACCTAGTATTGAGCCCTTTGGGAATCCATGTCTGGCAAAGTCTGAAGCGGAGGTTTTGCCTTTAAGCACCACATACTGAGTCCTATCGTTCAAGTATGATTGGAATAATGAGATTGTCGGAGTATGGTTCAAGTAGACAGATAGTTTCTTAGAAGAATGGAATGACCAACAAGATCAAACGCCTTTTGAAGTCAAGAAAGACAACCCCTGTCGTTTGTGATTGGTTTATATTTGAAAGCCATGAGTCACACATTCGCGATAATGCTGTGTGTCAGGAGTGATTAGATCGAAATCCAGATTGGAGTGATTGAAACAGTTTGAACTGAGTGGGATACGTGTGTGTGTATGTGTCTTTCAAGGGTTTGGATAGAATAAATAGCAAAGATATAGGTCTGAAATTATTTGGATCCGATAAATCATTTGATTTTGGAAGGGGGGTCGCTTCGGCTTTTTTGAACGCCTGAGGGAAAGCAATGGTTTCAATGGATAAAATTATAATATATATATATATATATACACACACACACACACACATATATATATATATATATATGAATTGAGAAAGCTCACTAACATATAACTCCTGGTCAGATACCGGTATTTCGAAACCTGATTGTTTCTCCTCAGTGACCGCGGAAAGTGGTAATTTGACTCCTCTGCCTTTTCGTTTTAAGAAGAATGCTATACCAGAAAAAAGGCTGGTGTGCAATACCATAGTATGTTTGTTGAGTTTTCAAAAAACTAACTAAAGGTGCCACTAAGAAGCAAAAGAAAATCATGAAAGAGCAAAACAAGCTACATTTCTTGTGAAAAGTAGAAAATATAAAAAGATAACCTCTTAAGACACAAGTGCTGAGGGCCAGTTCTTGGAATGAGCCTTCATATCTGCAGTGGTAGATGATTCTGCCTAACTGACAGTATGTGCTTGAGTGGGTGAATGGGGAATAAATAAATGCTTCTCAAAATGAACCTTCAGCAAGCTTATAGTCTCCAAAGAGGGAGACCATCTCCAATGGGGAGAAAGCTCACTAACATATAACTCCTGGTCAGATACCGGTATTTCGAAACCTGATTGTTTCTCCTCAGTGACCGCGGAAAGTGGTAATTTGACTCCTCTGCCTTTTCGGTTTTAAGAAGAATGCTATACCAGAAAAAGGCTGGTGTGCAATACCATAGTATGTTTGTTGAGTTTTCAAAAAAACTAACTAAAGGTGCCACCTAAGAAGCAAAAGAAAATCATGAAAGAGCAAAACAAGCTACATTTTCTTGTGAAAAGTAGAAAATATAAAAAAGATAAACCTCTTAAGACACAAGTGCTGAGGGCCAGTTCTTGGAATGAAATCCGCAAGGGACTAAATTACAATGAAACAATAAATTCCAATTCTTAAAACTGAAAAGGCAGAGGAGTCAAAATTACCACTTTCCGCGGTCACTGAGGAGGAGAAAACAATCAGGTTTCGAAATACCGGTATCTGACCAGGAGTTATATGTTAGTGAGCTTTCTCCCCATTGGAGATGGTCTCCCTCTTTGGAGACTATAAGCTTGCTGAAGGTTCATTTTGAGAAGCATTTCTGTAAGTTGCTGGAACGGTGCTCGGTACTTATCCTTGGAATTTATTGTTTCATTGTAATTTAGTCCCTTGCGGATTCATTCCAAGAACTGGCCCTCAGCACTTGTGTCTTAAGAGGTTATCTTTTATATTTTCTACTTTTCACAAGAAAATGTAGCTTGTTTTGCTCTTTCATGATTTTCTTTTGCTTCTTAGGTGGCACCTTTAGTTGGTTTTTTGAAAACTCAACAAACATACTATGGTATTGCACACCAGCCTTTTTCTGGTATAGCATTCTTCTTAAAACCGAAAAGGCAGAGGAGTCAAATTACCACTTTCCGCGGTCACTGAGGAGAGGAACAATCAGGTTTCGAAATACCGGTATCTGACCAGGAGTTATATGTTAGTGAGCTTTCTCCCCATTGGAGATGGTCTCCCTCTTTGGAGACTATAAGCTTGCTGAAGGTTCATTTTGAGAAGCATTTATTTATTCCCCATTCACCCACTCAAGCACATACTGTCAGTTAGGCAGAATCATCTACCACTGCAGATATGAAGGCTTATCACCCCCCTATTTCTACAATCTGAGACATAAGAGCAAGCTTTGTTTATAATTCAGTATTTCTTGCAGTCATTGCAACACCTAGCTGCTCTGTAAGTTGCTGGAATGGAGAGAGAGAGAGAGGAGAGAGGAGAGAGAGAGAGAGAGAGAAGAGATGTAAATACAATTCCACAGCCACATGCATCTCCTTCTGCCTCTCCCATTTCACTTTCCCATAACTTCCTTCATTTCCTCTCCTCCATTCCTCATACTTCCCTATTTCTCCCTCCACACAATCGTGCGCGCCTTCCCCCTTCCGAACCCCCTCATCTCCCGATTCCTCGCTGACCCTTGGCTGACGTTGTGTTTTATCTCCACGGGCAAACATCAACCTCCATATACTGTGATGAACCCTCATTAAGCCAGTCAGCAACCGCATATTTTTCTGTTACCGGCTTGTAATTTCTGACTTGCACAGAGTCCGCTTACATCCGATAGAAATGACTAGTTCTGTATGAGATGTGTCTGAGTGTTTCAACCTGAAACTAGCAGACACTACACGGTGACCATTGGCACTTCCTGGGTCCTCTTGAAAATTTGTACGACCTTTGACTTCAATGTCCGTAATCATCTTCTCACAGAGTGTGCTTTTAGGAACATCAGATGATCATTTAATGATCACGATGCTGTAAAACTCATCCAAACCATGTTAGAGAGAGAGAGAGAGAGGGAAAAAGAAGAGAGAGAGAGAGAGAGAGAGACAGACAGACAGACAGACAGACAGACAGACAGACAGATAGAGACAGAGTGAGAGGGGTGGTCAGAGAGACAGAGCAAGAGAGAGAGAGAGAGAAACAGAGACAAAAGAAGATGAAGGAGGAGGAGGAGGGGGGGAGGAGGAGGAGGAGGAAAGAAGAGATAAGTGGGTTAGGGAAGAACAAAAAAAATGAGTCTTCATTTCAATCAAAAAAGCTGTAGATGACAGAGACAGACAGACAGACAGACAGACAGAAGCAGAGAAACAGAGACAGAGAGGTACGTGGGTGGGAGGAGAGAGAGACAGACAGAGACAGACAGGCAACAGACAGAGAGAAAGATAGTAGACAATGACAGACAGAGAGAGTAGGAGGGGGGGGGGGGGGGGGGAGAGAGAGAAAGAAACAAACAGCGGAGGAGTAAGACAGAGAGAGAGGTAGAGACAGATAGAAACACAAAGGTACGTGGGTGGGTGAAAGAAAGAGAGAGAAAAAAGAGAGAGAGGGAGAGAGACTGACAGACAGTGAGACAGACAGACGGACAGAGACATAGTGGTATGTGGGTGGTGAGAGAGAGAGAGAGAGAGCCACAGAGGTACGTAGGAGGTAGAGAGAGAGAGAGATGAGAGAGAGAGAGAGAGAGAGAGAGAGAGACAGAGACAGAGACAGACAGACAGACATACAGATGGACAGACAGACAGACAGACATAGGCAGCGGAGGAGAGAGAGAAATGAGAGACAGAGAGAGAGAGAGAGAGAGAGGGGGGGGGGGGGAAGAAGACAAAGAGATGAATAGATAAGAAGGAAAGATGGAGTCTTAATTTCAAGAAACAAAAGGCTGTAAAGTCAACGTATACACACAATTCCAGACAGTCTCTCTCTCTCTCTCTTTGTCTGTGTTTCTCGAAAGTGTTGTCGACGTATTTTCAAACACCCTGCCCATCCTCTCCTGTCTTATCCCCTCCCACTTCTTTCAACAAACCTTGTTTCCTCTGTGTAAATTATTCATCTTCACAGACCGTACACTAGAAGTCGCGAAAGGGTTACAGTTGTCTTTCTTGTTTTAACTGTTGACAGGCCAGCTGAGACGAGATTTTCTTTCAAGATGCCCATTTCACTGTTCTACCACTTCCTCGCTTTCTTACAGCAAGAGTACGACACCTGAAGGAACGTGAAAGCAGAGCGTAGTCACGCAATCTGGAACCCATCAGTAAAAGATGAGGCTCACGCATCTGAAGGTCAGTCCAAGTTTGTTTCTGTGTCCATTGTAATAAATGCCGATAGTGCTTTGACAACAGTTTTGTTAGGCTGTGCTAGACTTGCAGAGTGTTGTATTCACGTCAATGGTTCTGTAGTTTCCTTCTCGCTTCCTTAACATTTTGCTGGACTGTAAAAGCAGCCAGCACTCAGAAGCATTGCCAGTGGTTGGTTTGCTTCTTGAATTATTGTTTAAGTTATAAAGTAATGCCAACAAGTAACAGCGTAAAAACGATCTTATTCAATCTTAAAATTTTATTTCATCATTACTTGTATTATAAATATATACAATTAAGTTGTGGGCGAAAACAAGTGCTGATTAACAATTCTTCCATCATTAGAGCAATGACTTGGTGAAAATATTAAATTTAGAAGAAATCAAATGAAGAAAATGGGGGGAAAAACATATATCTATGAAAAACTTTCACTAGCTGCATGAGAGAGCTAACGCAATCGATGAATACCTTTCACTAGCTGTATGAGAGAACTATCGCAATCTCTCTCGAATGCAGTTTTATTGCCTGTTGCTAGCAATCTCTCTCGAATGCAGATTATTGCCTGCTGCTAACTTTTACATCCGCTAGACCGGACTCATTTGAAACACACGTCTGGTTGTATCTCTTCCCTGGCGTCAAAATAGAGACACTCCACAGTCCGTAATTCTGTGGTGTTCTCAAACCAAGGGTTCAAAAAAAAGAATCCAACAGCACCCCCAAAACAGCCAGTGAAAGGTAGTAAACAAAACAAAGCGAAAGTGTGGAGAGGAAAAAAGTTGCTGAAAACTAAAAAACATTATGTAAACAGTATAAAATGTGGGGGACGATCTTCGAGCCTATGCTTGGGATCCATTTAAGGATGCAAGGGAGATCAAAAGATATGGAACAGTCTGAGAGGTCAGCTCTGCTGTTCAATAACCTAAACATAGTCAGCGGCTAAGATTTGTGCAAAACAACCTTACATATATATATATATATATATATATATATATATGGGTATGCGCGCGCGTGTGTGTGTGTGTGTGTGTGTGTGTGTGTGTGTGTGTGTGTGTGTGTGTGTGTGTGTGTGTGTGTGTGCGTGTGTGTGCACTGCTGCTGTTGCCTTTTTTCCTTTTCTTTTCTTTTCTTTTTTCTTTAGGGAAAATTTGCAGCAACTGCATCCATCACTTCTATCCTCCCATCTTCCTCTGGCATCTTGTGTTTCCTGTGGTATGTGACATGATCAGATTAAGGATGATGTTCGCTTCCGCCGGTAAGGTTGACGACAGGCGGTTAGAGGAGTGGGCGAGATAGAGAGAGGGAAGTAGTATCGAGAGAAGAAAGGTGATGACCGACCACGCAAGTAAATCGAACACCCGTTTTTTTGATTGTAAAGGTCCAGTCAGAACTCACAGTCAAAATCCAAACAAACAAAAAAGAAGGAAAAAAAAAAAAAAACAGATCAAAGAGATACTGCCAATCAAAACGTGTCATGTGACCATATTCAGGGTCGAAATCAGATTGCTCCATCTTCATTAATTTGTTCCATCATTTGACTTAATGTTGTGATCGGCATCAGTATCTTCTCCTCTTCAGGGCGGCTTATTTGTCGGTTTGTGTCAAAGAAGCCTGGTTTACCTCATTGCACAAACCTAACTTGATATTTCTGTTGCTACACTACTCAAGAGTCGCTTGTTTCCGTGAGAACATCTTCCAGGAAATGATGACATTTGATGATGATATTTGATATTAAGATATGTGAGCTAGTTTAAAAACGACAAAGTTTGGCTCTTGATAATAGAAGAGCAGGTATGACATTGAGAAGCGAGGAGGTGCTTTACCTGAAAGAATATAACAATGGGTACATTGATTAAAGCAAAAGAAATATAGTTTCATCACACCCTACTGCAAACCTAAACCTGATACCAGTTACTGTCCGGTTTGGGCAGTTGTTCCCAAAGGAATCGTACGATGTCTATGACAATGGATTTCCAATAAAATGTAACACACACACACACACACACACACACACACACACACACACACACACACGAACGCATGGACGCACGCATGCATGCGCGAGTGCTTGCGCGCAGAGGGAGATAGACAGACAGACAGACAGACAGACAGACAGACAGACAGACAGAGACAGATTAACAGACAGACAGACAGACAGACGGACAGAGAAAGACAGAGAGACAGAGAGAGACAGAGAGAGAGACAGGAGCAGAGTGAGTGTGGAATGAAATAAAAGTTACAAAAACTAATAGGAACGCCAATTCCTCTGTCTTTCTGTCTCTGTCTCTCTGCCTCTCTGCCTCTCTCTCTCTCTCTCTCTCTCTCTCTCTCTCTCTCTCTCTCTCTCTCCAGAAGTCAACAGCCACGAATGTCGCTTGGTTTAAAAAAAAAAAAAAGGGGGGGGGGGGGGGGGGGGGGGGGGGGGGGAGTGGGAAGCCAAACGAATATGCCGAGTGAAAAAATAAATAAGTGAGAACGAGGCAGCAACAGATAAAGCTATTGGTATGGATGTTTTCTTTTAAGAGCAAAAAACACGTACACATCAAAAGTAGATATGAACTTTTTTTTTTCCTTAGGCAGCAAACCTCTTCAGTGAGATCGGCAAAGTTTCTCGTGTTTTCTTACTGTCTTCTGCCTACAACCCATGTTTTTATGTCCTGAATATCAAAAACGTCACATTGACATGAGCTTATGTAGACAGTGACATCAACAACATTGGTACCGAAATCAGCCATCAGAACACACACACACACACACACACACACACATATATATATATATATATATATATATATATATATATATATATATATATATATGTGTGTGTGTGTGTGTGTGTGTGTGTGTGTGTGTGTGTGTGTGTGTACGCGCGTGTGCGCGCGCGCGCGCACGCACGAACACGCGCACGCACAGACAGAGAGAGAGGGGGGGGGGGGAGAGAGAGAGAGAGAGAGGGAGGGAGGGAGGGAGGAGAGAGAGAAAGAGACGGAGGGAGAGAGACAGACAGACAGACGAGACAGACAGACAGACACATTGATAGACAGACAGACAGAGGCAGGCAGACACAGATAGGAGAGACTGCGAAGAACAAAGAGGCAGGGACAAAGAATGTTATTTACTCTGTTTTTCACAAGTACTGGATTTTGTGTTTTTCAATGTTCCTCCAACATGCACGAGAAAACAGTCCGTTCCCTCACATTGTTACAGACCACTGTGGTGTTTGTTCGTTTTGATTCGCTTTCTTAGCATTCCCTATCTCATCGTGCAGATCTTCAATGTCTTCAGACCTGTTTGTTTGTTCTGTTTTCCTTTCCAATTTAGGTGCGGGTCTTCAT
>JADBJO010001845.1:364367-366867 GCA_016801955.1 Conus betulinus
AGAGGAGATAGAGAGACACAGAGAGAGAGAGACAGAGACAGAGAGAGAGAGAGACAAACAGGCAGACAGGACAGAGACAGAGAGAGAGAGAAAAGGACGATTGTTTGTTCTTTCATACAGGCAATGCCCCTGAATGAAGGGTGTGTGTGCATTATAAAACAAAAAGACGTAAAAGAACAGTTGTCTGTGGAAAAAATTTATAAGCCTAATTGTATTGTAACAAAACGACAAAGTTACCCAGAACCGAACTAAAGCAAACCAAAGCCAATAAAGATCGAACCAAAGAGAGACAGACAAAAACCCGAAACTGATGCATGTGAAATCAAATCTAATTAAATGAAACTGAACCACACCAAATGAAACCAAATACAATCAAAGTGACAGCAAGACACAGAGAGAGAGAGAGAGAGAGAGAGAGAGAGAGAGAGAGAGAGAGAGAGAGAGAGAGAGAGAGAGAGAGAGAGAGAGAAACAGACAGAACAGACGAACAGACCAGTCAGACAGAGATAGTTTTGTGTGTGTGTGTGTGTGTGTGTGTGTGTGTGTGTGTGTGTGTGTGTGTGTGTGTGGTGTGTGTGTGTGTGTGTGTGCGTGCGTGCGTGCGTGCGTGTGTGCGTGCGTGCGTGTGTTCTGGTGAAGAACGAATTTCAAGTAGGAGATGCAAAATTATCAAAAGACGAAACAAACGAACAAAGACTTAATCGGAGGAGGAAGAAGAATCGGGCGTATCAGGTTCCTATTGGCTTGATATGGAGGAGGTGTGACAATGACGATTCCGGCCTTTTTTTTTTTTTTTTTTTTTTTGTAATGGTGATTACTTCGGGTTTTTTTTTCATACGATTCACTTTTTTTGTCATGTAATCAGTTTAATACTTTAATTTTTTTTTTCGTTTTGAGCCTATTTTCTTTACGTCAGCTCGAGTTAACTGGAAGGAATCCAATAAGAAACAAAAGAAAATGAAAGCAAACAGAGTAGAAATTGCATAACGAAACAAAGGCGCAGGCGCACGAATCAGAGAATTCAGTTCCCGCGGTGAAAAGTCTCTTAAATCGAATTGATTGTACATGAACGAATCGTGAATAATAATCAAAATCTACAAATGGAGTGAAATATTATCAAGAAATGGAAACAATCAGGAACGAAGCGGGAAAAAAAAAATGGATAAACTGTTATCTACACCACCATTCTCTGAGACGTGTGCATTTAAATTTCGAGGCGTTTTTATCATGACCGATGATGATAAAAGAAAATGAATAGAATTTGGCTTGAACTTAAAATGAGGATGATGATTTGATTTATGCATGCATCGTCACTAAAAACTGGAACATTACTATGATTGGTTGATTTTGCTCCCACCCCCCTACCCCTCATCCCCCCCCCCCCCCACCCCCCCAAACTCTCAGGCTATGGTTTAGTCCACCAGTTTTAATTGTTAGACACCACCCCCTACCCCACGTCTCTACCCTTCCACACCCTAAACCTCAGCCCGTATTTTAGTCCACCTGTTTGATTGTCAGATGCCAGTATATGTTGCCTCAATATGTTGCCTCAATATACTTCATCATTGACGTTATGCTGTGCTGACAGAGAGTAATACACCATCATTTGGTCCAAAAAAATAATATTGACTGCTCCTTGATTTATATGATATTTGATTTTATACCACAGGCCAAGATGTCATCAAGAACAAAGGAACATGTAACAAAGTAAGCTAAGACGCAAAGCATTTCAAAATCACAGCAACAACAAACAACAAAAGCAACAACAAAGACATCTGTTAACATTCGCTTATGGTATATTCATAGCCCCTAGCACAATGGGGAAAAAGAAACAGTCGCGCTTACGTTTGCATGGACTGCATCTATGAAGTTAAGAAAAGAACGAGTAGCTGTAAATGGAGAAAAAGCAAAACAAAGCAAAAAAATACAAGAAGCAAAAAAAAACAAACAAACAAACAAAAAACAGTGCCAACAAAAACAACAACGACGAAGACATCAACAGCAGCAGCAGCAACAACAACTACAACAACAACAACAGCAGCAAAACACAATAACAACAACCGATTCGCTTAACATAGAAAATATACAAACTGACAAAAAGGATATTAATGCTTTCAGCTACTTCCGTTAATTAGACTATCAGGAAGAATACACAAAGAACTATGCCACAAATTTAAGTAAATCCGGGGGGAAAAAAAAAAAGTGCAACTAACTTTCACATCGATTTGTACAACTCTTTACAAAAGAAGGAATATGGGTGTCTGTTTCAAGCACACAAAAACCATGCAACCGACATGCATAATGGGAATACGACATAAATGCGGATCAGTTGGTTGATTCCTGATTCAGTCACTAAATTATCAATATGCTCCACTGGACAAGAACGCCGTAAAGTCTCAGTAACGAATTAATCAGCATCAATGAAGTAAGCTGTTCAATGGATTATTGACAGGACAGAGAAAGAGAGAGTGGTTGAGAGCGAGCGAGCGACAGAGAGAGA
>JADBJO010001846.1:0-12500 GCA_016801955.1 Conus betulinus
GCACATTTCTCTGCTCACAGCACATTTCTCTGCTCACAGCACATTTCTCTGCTCACAGCACATTTCTTCTCTGCTCACAGCAACTCACATTTCTCCTCTGCTCACAGCACATTTCTCTGCTCACAGCACATTTCTCTGCTCACAGCACATTTCTCTGCTCACAGCACATTTCACAGGCACATGTCTCTGCTCACAACATTTCTGTCTGCTCACAGCACATTTCTCTGCTCACAACATTTCTGTCTGCTCACAACACATTTCTCTCTGCTCACAACACATTTCTCTGCTCACAGCACATTTCTCTGCTCAGAGCACATTTCTCTGCTCAGAACACATTTCTCTGCTGCACAGCACATTTCTCTCTGCTCACAGCACATTTTCTGTCTGCTCACAGCACATTTCTGTCTGCTCACAGCACATTTCCTGCTCACAGCACCACATTTCTGTCTGCTCAGAGCTCATTTCTCTGCTCAGAATACATTTCTCTCGCTGCTCACTATCACCCCTTGTCTCATTCCTCAGATTACTGTCACCCTTATCTCTTTCCTCAGATTACTGTCACCCTTGTCTCATTCACCGCCCCCCCCCCCCCCCCCCCCCCTCCCCCCCCCCTCCCCCCCCCCCCCCCCCCCCCCCCCCCCCCCCCCCCCAGATTACTATCGCCTTCTATCGCCTTTTTTTTTGTCTATGATGTAATTGGCTGTCCCGTTCTCTGACAGCCTGTCAATCAGGCGTCAGAGACAGGGTGTGTAGCTTAGCACACCAATAAAGGGGAAAGCAAGCTGCTGAAGTCATTGCTCCATCGAAGGCTGTCAGACTGATAGCGGACAGTGAACCAGCAAAGAGCACCTGTCACAGAGGAACGTTCATCTCTCCTACCCTGAGTGTAAAGTTTCACTGATCAACCCAGAAGAAAACTAAGTTAGAAACTTAAGTTTCGAAATCTTGAGACTCCGCATTGCTTGTATTTACGCCATACGTTTTGACAGTATAGCTTTCTGCCGATATCTGGTAAAATCTGCTAAGATGATAAATGAGTATTCTCTTTTAACTCTTCAATTTTTTGTTGTCAGTACTTAGTAAAATCTGTTCTGATGAATGATGGATATTACCTTTGAACAGCATTCTCTCTTTTTACCAGTATTTTGGTCATAAGATGATTACTAAATGCTATATTCTGATAAGATAACTTAAAGCCTGTACTGGTTGAAATCTGTTGATGCAATTTATACCGTTGATCGTCTTGATCATATGTAGTAAGCGACTCCAATCAACATGTGCACTTTGGCTAAGTGTATTCAGTATACCTAGTTACTTCAGCTGAGTTTGTGACTAAATTGAAGAGTTCAGTTCAGTTCAGTTCAGTAGTTTTTTATTTAACGTCTTTTCATCACAAGATGATCTTAGACCTAAATTGAAGAGTTCTCCTTCAATTGTTTAGCGGTTTCTTACTATCTGATACCACCGATCAAAATCCACCCAAAACGTGTGAAGAATTACAGTGGAGTCTGAAGACCAAGGCAGACATATTGATGCTAGTTGAACCTCTGCCGGCTGAGATCTCAACACAGTTACTGACAGCCAGAGGCCAGGCGTGAAGACTCGACAAGCGGGGACTCTCAGTTACTTCACTTCAAACCACGTTCTGTGCTATGTACACACTGGTTCTGTCCTAGGTACACACTGGTTCTGTCCTATGTACACACTGGTTCTGTCCTGTGTACACACTGGTTCTGTCCTATGTACACACTGGTTCTGTCCTCTGTACACACTGGTTCTGCCCTATGTACAACTGGTTTCTGTCCTCTGTACAAACTGGTTCTGTCCTATGTACAAGCTGGTTCTGTCCTATGTACAAACTGGTTCTGTCTTATGTACACACTGGGTCTGTCCTATGTACAAACTGGGCTCCTAGGCTTCCTACAACTTGCCCAGCACAAGATCGTGAATCCACGCTAACCACGTGGCCAAGCTGTTCAAACAGATCAGCCCGCCTAAAGAGAAGGTTGACCAGTCACCAGTAACCAGAGAGAGAGATCCACACACCCCTCCAGCTAACAAGCTAAGTAGCAATGAAGAACCTCCTGGACTTCCACTCAAGTTCAAAACATCCTTTCTCTTTATGTTGAGATAACATGGGGGGTGGGGGGTGGGGGGAGTCAGCCCAAACAAAGACTGGTTTGACTGCAGATCCGTTGAGTTGTATATTGTTACTCATGTATACACAAGTAAAGTTGGCGTGTGAAATTGCACTGAACTTTGTGTCATTTGTTCGTTGTTCATCCATTACCCATGTTTGAACTCATCTCTAATTCTATCACCTGGAGCACATGCATTTTTATGTGTGCAAGCCGAAGGGGAACCATTCCTAAGCAGTCCCGATCAGAATGAAAGTTTCTTTTGATGACTCGTACTGGAAAATTGCTCCCTTCCATCACTAGTAAGAGAGAGAGTGGAGGTGAATTTCTAATATTCTACCCGTCACAAAAACATATGCTACCGTTTTTTCACATGGGTGGGTCACTTGTCTCAAGGCGAAAAGTGGTCATACAATATTGTTAAGGTAAAGGTAACTAACTAACACAATTACTTAGGATTTATGTCTACAGCGACGTTAAGTCTGAACGCTGGATGTTCTCAGAAAGGGGAGAAAAGTGCTAAAAAATTATTATAACATCTGTGAAGAAATTAAGCACAGCTGATCCTTCATTATTTTGGAAGTTGTTTGATTGCATAGATTACGTTTGCAACAGATATTCATGAAACAAATTTGCATACGGTGATTCTGCAAGATACCCCCTTCACATTCGAGCTTTCGGGACTGTCGTGTCGTCTGTGCGATGTCTGACCTGTGCAATAGGCCTCGCCTAACGTTGCCTGCGCGATGTCTGACCTGTGCAATAGGCCTAGCCTGACGTGGTCTGTGCGATGTCTGACCTGTGCAATAGGCCTAGCATGCCTGACGTTGTCTGCGCGATTTATTTATTGTTGTATGTGTGTCTTTGCGTTAATGTGGACGTGTGTGTGTGTGTGTGGGGGGGGGGGGGGGGGGGGGGGGGGGGAGGGGGGGAGGGGGGGGGGTAGGCATGGGTCCATGTGTGCGTGCCAGTGCACGTGATGTGTGCATGCGTGCGTGCATCCTTGCGTGAGTCCCTGCGCGCGCGCGCACGCGCGCGTGTGTGTGTATGCATATGTATGTGCGTGCTTGTGTGTGTATGTGTGTGTGTGTGTGTGCGCGCGCGCGCGCGCGCGCGAGCGTGTGTGTGTGTGTGTGTGTGTGTGTGTGTGTGTGTGTGTGTGTATGTGCATATATATGTATGTGTGTGTGATCTGTGGGCTTGTGTGGCGCGCTTGAGGCTATGGCAAGAGATCTCCATCTGACTCTGTCTGCGGCTGCTCTGGGGGCTGTGTTGCGAATCAGTCCCTTGTCTTTCAGCTCCCTTTCTATTGTCCTGCGCCAGGTTTCCTTCGGTCGTCCCCGTTTTCTTTTACCTTGGGGGGTCCAGCGCAGGGCTGTTCTGGGGAGTGAGCTGGGTGGCATGCGACAGACATGCCCTAGCCATCTCCATCGACGCGCCTGTACGGTGTCCTGTATTGTGGAGACTCCTGTTCTAGTCCCCAGTTCTTTGTTTGAGATGATGTTCGCCCAGAAGATCCTGAGGATACGTCGCAGACACTTGTTCTGGAACTCTTCCAGCTTTTTCTTAATGGCGACGGTCGTCTTCCAGCACTCTGAGCCATACAGGAGGACGCTGAGGACATTGTTCTTGAAGAGTCGAATCTTCGTTTGGATGCTGAGGACGGTGGATCTCCAGATGGGCCTGAGCATTGCGAAGGCTTGGTTGGCTTTGCTGATTCTGGCGTTGATCTCCTGGTGTCTTCCTCTCGTTGACCTTCAGCCCAATGGTGATGGCTATCTCGCTGAGGCTTTCTGTCTTCTGTTGGGCGTCCTGATGCTTGTGTAACAGCAGTCCCAGGTCGTCCGCATAGTCAATGTCCTCCAAGACTGAGATTAACGTCCACCGGATTCCCTGTTGCTTTCCCTGGATGACGTTTCGCATCAACCAGTCGATGGCCAGGGAGAAGAGGATAGGTGACAGTATGCAGCCTTGTTTCACACTCCGGTGTCCACCTTGAACGGTTCCGTCAGCTGATTGTTATGGATGATGCGACACTCAAAGCTCTCATACAGGACTGGATGATATTGACCAGTTTCTGGGGAATACCGTAGTGTCGCAGGATCTTCCAGAGAGAAGCGCGGTGCAAACTGTCAAAGGCTTTCTCGAAATCGATGAAAAAACCATGTAAAGTGGGGCTATTCCATTCATGGGACTGCTCGAGGATCTGGCGTAAGACGAAATTGTGATCAATGCATGATCTCCCCTCTCTAAAGCCTGCCTGCTCTTGGCGAAGTAGAGCAGCCATCGCTGTCTTTATGCGCTGCAGTAAGATGCGGCTGAGACTTTGCTGGTGAGTGATAGTAGGGTGATGCCTCTCCAATTGTTGCATTCTCTTAGGTCTCCTTTCTTCGGTAATTTGATGATGGTACCAGTTCTCTCCAGTCAACTGGGGTTGTCTCCTGGTTCCATATGTCCTGCAGGATGCGTTGGAGGATAAGAGGTGTCTCCTGTTCTTCTGCCTTCAACATCTTGGGGCATACACCATCTTCTCCTGGAGCTTGGCCAGCAAAGCAACAATGAGAACAAGGAAAGAGTTATGGGGAAACATGGAATAGGAGACAGGACTGACAACGGCGAACGACTCATCGACCTCTCTGTGAAGAAAATGTTCTTGTCATTGGCAGTAGTCCTTTTCGCTCACAAAACCATCCACAAGCTAGAATATGACAGTTATCATTAATCAGTGGCAGCAACAGCAGCAATAATAATTATGATGTTGATGACGATGAATACCATCTGGGATGAAAATTTTGATTGAAGGAGCACTGATGGTGGTAATAGCGATAATGTACAAGATAGCAATAGTAATGATAATGATAACAATAATCATACAATGAAAACAACAACAATAATAACAACAACGACGACGACGACAACGACGGCGACGACGACGACGATGATGATGATGATGATGATGATGATAACACCAAGAAAAGCATCATCATTATCAACAACAACAACAACAACAATGATAATGATCATAACAATAACAGCAATGAAAAGACGTACACAAGTTTAAAAAAAAATAGAAAGCACTTTACACTGGAACACTAGTAAGACATTCAATAGACTAACAGACATACAACAACTTCCCCCACCCCCTTCCCCAATCCACCCTAGAACATGGAACACATGGCACACGCAAACGACGTGACACACGCAAACCACGTGAAACACGCAAACCACGCATACCATCTACCACCACCACCACCACCACCACCGCCCTCTATCCCATACGAGCATGCGCACCCTCGGATCGCTCACAAGACCACCACCCCCTCTCTCCATCCATCAACATCCACACACCCACACGTACCACCAAAAGCCCTCGGCTACGAAGCCAAAGACCCCATCAATCCATGCTGTGTCCCTGAACATGCCCTCCCCACGGCGCATCGCCAGCGCATCACCTGGTCAACAGATCAAAACAAAAACAAAAACAAAAAGAAGAAGAAGAAAAAAACAAAGCAATTGCAACCTAATGCTTCCAACACACACACACACACACATGCACACACTCACACACGCACACACACACACACACACACACACACACACCACACACACACACACACATACACACACGCACACACACACACACACATACACACACACACACACACACACACACACACACACACACACACACACACACACACACACACACACACACACACACACATACACACACACACAAACACACACACACACGCACACACATACACACATACACACACACGCGCGCGCGGACACGCACGCACGCACGCACTCTCACACATACCAAACCCTGAGCAAATTCTTGACTTCAGTAAATCTAACTGTTACGTTGATTCTGTTTATTTTTGACACATTCTTTAAACACTTGTCTTGATACTGGAATGGCTGATGGTTCAAACCTGACTGTATATTTTCGGTGCTGGTGGTCATGCGTGACACAGGGATGTGCTCAAGTGTGTCCCCCTGTGAATATGTTGCATGATACAAAGAGCAAACCCTCTCCATGATCAAGAGTGTGGTCTTTAATGTTTGCATTGCTAGGTTTGTGACGACGCCAGCCACCTGCGCTTCGTCGGTCTAGCAGGTTCTGGCGAATCAGCCACAGAAATGCCAACTTGCTTATTATCCTTTGACAGAATTTCTACTTTCATTGCATTATGGTTCTCACTTTATCGAGGATAAGACTGAGCTGCAGAAAAACACTGTAGACTGTTCAATGGATGAGATGGACAGAGAATCAATAGTGTCGTTCATCAGTCACATTGATCACACCGGGTATTTTCAGGATTGTGAACCTGTAATGAGACAGAGATCTGTGCTGAAAAGAAAAAAATCGGCAATAAACGCTAAACATACGTTGGGAGCAGCAATTCAAAGCGTGGTAATTATAAATTATTGACATCGTTAGAGAGAGTTCAGGTCCCAAATACTCACGCTTTGTCAGAAAATAACGATTGTCTTGTTTCCCCCTTTCTTTCTTTAGAATGGTCAGTGGCTTCCTTTGACCTTCGCTGATGTACGTCATGATTGTAACGGGTATTTCTGGGAGATCGTGTGTCAATAGCTATAGCCTTGCAAAGTTTGATGTTCAATATACCCTGTGTGTCTTTATAGCAAAATCAAAGTTTACTACCCCTCCCATACGCACACACACACAAACAACGCGCACTCACGCACGTACACCCCCTGCCCCCCTCCTTTCCCTGCGCGTGCGCGCGCGCGCGCGCGCGCGCACACACACACACACACACACACACACACACACACACACACCACACACACACACACACTCACACGTACGAGCACACACACACATGCGAGCGCGCACACACACACACACACACAACACACACACACACACACACACACACACACACACACACACACACACCCGAGAGAGTACGCTCTTGTTTAAATATCTGTTTGAAAATGAACCTTTTGAAGTCCTTTTTTTCTCTTTTAGCAATTTGTTCCTGGAACAGGTGGTTCCTGATGGCGGATAGGGGGATGCCCCAGATATGACTGTTGGCTGTTATATAAGTCAGGCTTGCCTGGTCGAATAAGCAGTTCCAGACCAAATGGCGATGTTCCTAGCAGGATGGGGCGTGATAACAGGTGGCACTGTTATCTCCACTGAAATACCCCATACATCCAATGACAGGAGTATCTTATGATCAAGAGTCGCGCTGTAGGCTCTTAGCCCTGGGGAGGGACATCCCAGTGAACAAACCATCCGCCTGTGCTCACAGGGCAGGACTTTCTCCAAGACGGGCAGTGTCAGCTATGGAGCAGGTTTCGGGGATGAATCGGGACACTCAAGCACCAACAAGATACCTCTGCTAAGCAGGCGGTCAGGGGAAGGCAGAGTAGAGCGACTGACCAGACAACCAGCCACCTGTCAGCTTCACAGTGGCTTAGTGGAATGCTGGAGATTGAAAAAAAAAAAAAAAAAGAAGAAAAACAGACTTCAGACGTTTCTCCACAGAATCAACATTGACGTCATCTCCATTCAGGAAACTCGCTTGACAGATTCTCAAACATTCTTCGTGAAAGGTTATGACGTCTTCCGCCAAGACCGTGAAGGCAGCAATTATTAGCCTCACCAAAACCACCATCCCTTAGGTGGAGCTTTGCAGATCAGGGCAGGAAGAACTGGAACATCACACCATCAAGCTGCTGTCGCCCAACGGAGACCTGCTGGTCACCGACTGGTACAGCCCTCCTGCCTCTGTTTTTGCGCTCCACAAAGTGGAGTTAGATGCACCCAGATACCTGCTGGTTGGAGATTTCAACATCCATTCTCCACGCTGGGGATACGATGAAATGGACTGACGTGGTGAAGAACTAGAGGACTGGATGATGCCTCAGACATCTAAGCGAGAAATAGAAAGAATGGTGAAGGCAAGACCACTGAAATACCTAGAAGGAAACCACCTGCCCAGCAACACACAGCCAACTTACAAGGAATGCCTTTCAAGAGGAAAAGAATGTACTCGCTGTCTTCGTGGACCTGACAAAGGCCATCGACATATATGAAAGACAGGACCGCTCCTGAAGTTTCTCAACAAGAATGTGGAAAGGAAGATGTCGCGCTGGATGTGTGACTTCCTCCAGTACTGGACAGCAAGAGTGAAACTGAATGGAAAAATCAGCCGCCATGTCACTCTCCAGCAAGGCGTGCCTCAGAGAGGAGTCATCTTCCCAATACTTTTCTCATTTTCATTGATGACACCAGTGGAAAAACTATTCAAACATGTTTCCAAAGCCCTCCACGCCGACGACGACTTTGCTGCCTGGAATGCTGCGGAACACCTCACATCCACCAGCCACAGAATCCAGGGAGTACTTGACCACATCGGAAGATGGGCGTCTGATGGGGTGTTGAAATTAACGCCACCAAGACAGTCACTACGGTCTCCTCTCTGTCACCAGTGCCAGTATCCATAAAACTGAAACTCAACGGAAGGGAGCAGGGTTAGGAAGACTTGCCGACATCACTGGGTGTGAAACTGGAAAAACGCCTGAACTGGAACCCCCATCTCAAGGATATTCAACAGAAAGCAACCAGAAGGCTAGCTAACATGAAGAAGCTGACCGGACCCTCTTGCGGAGCTAACAGCAATATGCTGCAGGTTTATACAGGTACTTTCAGACCAATCCCACAGTACGGCGGCACTGCTTGGGACAGCATCAAAGACCACACAAGTCGCCTGAGCAGAGGTCACAATGCAGCACTATGGATGATCGAGGGCGGGGTGAAAAACATGTGTCCAGGCAATGGGAAAATACACAAGTCTCCTCCCCCTTGAAGACAGACAGAAGGAGAATGTCTACGTCCATAGAGAGAAGCTCCTACGTAGGCGCACTCAGTGCACGCCAAACTAAAGAATTCCATCAAGAACAGGCTGAAGCGTAAATGAAGACCTGCTGCCTACGTCCTCAACTGAAATGGAAATGTTTCCCGACTGTGAGGAGCCAGTCGACCACCTGCAAGAAGTCTCAGTCATCACAGATGTTCCTGGCATAGACAGGAAGGATTGCCAAGCCCCCCACCTGCTGAAAGCTTTAGCACTGGAGATGACTGATGACCTGTGCAACCTCAGAGAGTGGATGCACATGTTCACAGGTCAATTCTCAAAGGGAGCAGTGAAAAACGGAGGAGCGGGGCATCTTCATCAACACTGTTGGGAGGAGACTGACCCCCAGAACCTTTCCGTCTGGGAAAATTTCCTCCAGCTACAGAACATAGCCAGCAGCTATGGTTCATGCTGCTCGAGCGTTCAGACAGTCAAACAACCCACCACCCAATGTTGCTTTCTTCACTGGCAGCAGGTCTCTGCTGCAGGGACTTCAGAGCAACAGAAGCGAACAGCTGCTGAAAAACATAAACAAAAAATCCCTCCATAAACGATCCACCATTGTATTCCAGTGATTTCATCCCACTGTGGGATCACTGGGAATGAGAAGACCGACACTCTGTCCACGGCAGGCAGCAATATGGACCAGTTCAGCCCCCCCCCCCCCCCCCCCCCCCCCCCTCTCTTCTCCAATAACCTCCAGAGAGGCCAAAACTATCACCCACAACCAATACCAAAACCAGTGGAAGAGAAGGCTGGTGCAGACAGTAGCATTGATCCAATCCATCAGCTCCAGAGAATCAGATACCAGCAAACAATCCTCTTCAGGCTGAGAGCTGGCCACCGCCGGCTGCTGAGCCACCTCAGTTGTAGTAGATTGCCCACACAGAGGAACGTCCATGTGGCACTGGACCTCAGACCCCAGAATACATCAAACATGTCCAGCCCATGATGTTCTGCGTGTCAAAACCTGGCCAGAGGGTGCAGAGCAGCAGAAGCAGCTTTGGGGCAGCCGTCAGGACCCTCAAGAAGACTGTGGGATTCATCGCAATATCAGGACTGATCTGCTGCAGCCAATGACATCTACCGCCGAAGTAGCAAGTTATCAAAATAAAACCTACTAATTATTTTTTTTAATATTTGGATAATAGATTTACTAGAACTGAATGTTATGTAATATGCATGTTTTGTACATAGTTTCTATGTGCCGTTTTCTGTGATTTTTGTTGCCATCGTCAAAACAATTTTTACAACTCCACGCCATATGCACTGTGTTGGGAATGACGCTGATACATCAAAGACCCTAGGTCTTCTCTCTCTCTCTCTCTCTCCTCTCTCTCTCTCTCTCTCTCTCTCTCTCTCTCTCTCTCTCTCTCTCTCTCTCTCTCTCTCTCTCTCATGTGCACGCTGGTAATCGTTTTTTGACAATTGAATGAACTGGACAGTAAGTCAGTGTTTTATGAATATGTCGCTAATATGGCGGCAATTTGAAGACGTTTACACTGACTGTTTTATTATAAATGTTAAACAATCCCCAATCCCCACAACTGGCGGATCCTGTGTTGAATAGATCCCACTGATAATTGATACCATAATTCAGATCCTGTAATTGACCTATGTCATGGCCAGAGGTTGGATCGCCAGAAACTGGGCCACCTGACATCAGTACTGATATCCAACAACAGGGCGAAAACTACACAATAGAAGGATTATGTTGATCTTTCATCTAGTGTTATCACATCATTGGTACCCATTTGAAATCATCTCTGGCATCAGCGTATCGTCAAGGCTCAAATTTGTTCCCCACAGTCAGTGCTAATACTGTGATCCGAAAGCATTGGCTAAAGGTCTGTCATTGTTTGACACAAGCTGTACACTATAGGCAACATTTAACTGTTTCATGTTCTATTTTACAATAAATTTCTAGCATACAAGGCTTTATTCTTCTGAAAAGGATTCAAGTCCCCGAGTATAAACTCATCTGGAACCTCGGGGTGCCATTGGTGAGAATGAGGAGCATGTGACCTTTTTCTTTCTATCATTAATGTAGCCACAGTATCTCTTAATGTATGATGTTTGAACACGACACTGTCAAGTGTACCGTAGTGTGTGTGTGTGTGTGTGTGTGTGTGTGTGTGTGTGTGTGTAAGCGTGAGCGCGCGTTTGTATATGTGTGTGCGTGAGAGAGAGAGAGAGAGAGAGAGAGAGAGAGAGAGAGAGAGAGACAGACAGACAGACAGAGAGACAGAGAGAGACAGGCAGAGAGATGAAATGAAAAGAAATGTTCAGGATAGGCTACAGCCCCCACTGAAGAGGGATTACTCTCAAAACATAGCATGGTGAGTGTAACTACAACAACAACACAACACAGCTCAAACTCTCTGTGGGAGACAGTTGTGTTCCTGTGGTGTTTTGCAGGGTGTGTGTTCCTGGTGGTGAGCTCATGGCTTTGGAAGGGAAATAGAAGGGAGATAAACCTCACTTCATCCCTCTGCGTTTTGTTTGCTGGCTGTTGTCCCTTGGTTCATGAACCCGACCACCATATGCGGGTCTTCTTTTTACAACGAAGGGACAAATAGAAGTCAAAGAGAAGTGATTTTGATAGCTAATCATTTTGATGGGGAAACCAAATTACAAACTGCATGCAATAGTAATTTCAGTTAACCATGATGAATACAGTTCCAAAGTAGGAAACATTTATGCTCCTAATAACTCAAGAGAAACAAAAAAATGTCGTTCATGAAACATTTACAAGAAATCTTGAATGAATTTTGTGAAAACAATCTTCTTCTAGTTGGGGATTTTTCTTGCGTTCTTAACAATGAGCTGGACATTATATCAGGCCGCATCCATGCTGATTCATAAGTTAGATCATTTTAATCATACTGTTGCCACTCTACAACTCACAGACATGTGAAGAGCATCTCACAAAAGCGCGAAAAAGACTTCACACATAGTCTCAAGCAAATCCCTGTTTCACCCGTCGCTTAGACTACTGCTTTTTATCCGATGGAATGCTTCAATTCAGTGTTTTTGTGTGAACACACCAATTTTCCTCATTCGGAACACAAAGCGAGATTATTTGAACTTAACAGCAGTGATTTTATTCGTGTGCCTAGGTATTGGAAATTTACTTATTGAAACGACTAAGTATTTGTTCAGAAAATGAATGATTTATTAGACAGAGAACTCAAGAGAATTTCAGACACCACCTCATACATGGGAATTATGTAAAATCAAAATCAGAGACTTCTGTAGTGAATAATTATGGTAAAATATAAGAAAAAAAAAAAAGGAAAGAAAGAAATGAAAAGAAAAAATAATGAAAAGAAATTACAGTTTGAACTTTCGGAAGTTGAAAACCAAATGATTCATAACCTTACGAGTAAAGATAACCAAGAACAGTCTTTAATATTTTACAAAGACTAACGTGAATGAAAGACATGTCCCTAAAAGCTTTCGCCAT
>JADBJO010001846.1:17500-20000 GCA_016801955.1 Conus betulinus
TCACTCATACATTTAGAGAAGAATTTGCAATACAGTATGTTTAGTTCATATGATATTTCCGTGTTCTGCATTTTCATATTTATTTTATTAAATTTTAACCTGCGTTAATTCATAATAACGGAAAAATTGTTAGCCTGTAGTCATTGATTCCCAACTATTCAATTAATCAGCAAAAGAGATTACAGACCTGTCATCCCATAGAAAATTGCATGACGAAATACTCTATAAAATCTTGGAATCCCCAGATGTAGAGAAAGTACAGCAAAGTCCGTCTACTGGCCAGGAATTTTATGTGACATTGAGGAAGCTCTGCTGTTACTGAGCTAGCCATCACATCATTAGAAGTTCCGTGAGACAACTCCATTACCTGAGAGGCCATTTCATGAAGTGGCCGCTGACTTGTCGGAACATAAAAACATTACTTGGTTCTCATCGAATTCAAAAACAGACATGGAAAAAACGAGTCATCTACTTCAAATTATTACTTGGGTGTAGTGCTCGAACAAACGAATGAAAGAATTTTGCACACCTAAGCTATCCGTTATAAACAACGGTCACCGGCTCCATGATTCAGAATCTTCGTTGAGAAGTGGCATGTCAAGCATGTCACAAGTTCACTCTACTTTCCTCCGTTTAATTAGGAGGGTGGCAGGAAGAGCTGAATGAGAAGCCGATAAAATGAACTCCCATAAGGATCCAGTGTCGGCCCTTCTCTTTCAGTGGGCAACACCGCAACACCCACCAGCGTCTTTCAGTGGGCAACACCGCAACACCCACCAGCGTCTTTCAGTGGGCAACACCGCAACACCCACCAGCGTCTTTCAGTGGGCAATAGCGCAACACCCACCAGCGTCTTTCAGTGGGCACCCCGCAACACCCACCAGCGTCTTTCAGTGGGCACCCCGCAACACCCACCAGCGTCTTTCAGTGGGCACCCCGCAACACCCACCAGCGTCAGTCCCTCTGATCTCATGACTCACCACTTTGCACAACGCTCCCCTTTCTTCCAGAAAACCTGAACCCCTGTACGTTTAACTAGGGTGCAGTAGAAGCTTGTGATGCAGGAAGCAACCTGTCAGACAGAATCTGCTATCACCGACAACATGGCACTTCAAATCTTTCAGAGCTCCAGCCTGATGATGTCATCCTCCAGAAACTCCCTCCGCCTTGGCTTAAGGCCGTGTCAGACCAATTGACATAGGCTACAACACCAAAGCTATATCCAAATGTTGTTATGCTCTGCATAGTTATGCGGGGATTGTCTTCAGTCATGACAAACTCCTTGCATAGCATTATCAGTCTCCAAAATCCCCCGAAGTCGGAGTGTTGCTGCCCATATGGCGGGGTAATCAAAAACGGTCACACACGTAATGTTCTCATCCCCAGCTGATGCATTTGTACCATAGTGTTCAAGTACTTCGGCTGTTCGGATTATTCCTGGAGTCTTTTAGCCTGGGTACGATAACAACAACAACAGCAACAACAGCAACAAACTCCCAAATGAGAGGCAGTGGAACAGCCCAGCAAAAGTCATAAAGGTTGTGTACCACACCAGATGCTAAATGTGGAAACTTATCTGGTTCGCTATACAAACGGAACAGCTGGCATCTTTAATGCTTGCCAAGTTGCTCACATACCAGTCCGCTTGTCTGAATTCCCCTATGTCACCCCCTCCAGACCCTCATTTCCTATACTATTCCACCCTGCCCACCCAGCTGTACCAGCTTCTACCCATCCAGCGCCAAGCTCATCTGTTTCTGTTTTGTCTCCTGTCCCTGCAGCAGATCCAGTCTTTGTGGACATCCGACCAGCCAACCAGACCAGAAGCGGATGCTTGGTTCAATGCCCACTCCATCTGACTGAACAATGACTAACAATATTCATGAAAAACTGACGTTCCGATTCCCTTCTTTTATTACTAATAGACTCCAACATGTAATTTTTTTCACACATCTCGATTGTCCTGCTTGTCCATGGAGATGTAAAGATACGTAGAGGTAGTGGTAGTACACAGCTAGCAATTCATCATGTCAACTTTGTTCGACCTTAACTTTTCTGGCATCGCGCCTTTGGGTTGATACCCCCCCCCCCCCCCCCCCCCCTCCCCTCTCTTCGTCTGCTAGTTACAGAGATAGGAACCAGAACACAAAGTTCATATGTCTCCTCTGTATTTTTTGTATGAAATGTCACATCGTTACACCATATAGTGGTGTGTTTTTGTATGAAAGGTCACATCGTTACACCATACAGTGGTGTCTGTTTTGTAAGAAAGGTCACATCGTTACACCGTACAGTAATGTGTTTTTTTTGTATGAAGGGTCACATCGTTACACCATACAGTGGTGTGTGCTTTTGTATGAAAGGTCACATTGTTACACCATACACTGTTTTTTTGTATGAAAGGTCGCATTGTTACACCATACAGTGGTGTGCTTTTTGTATGAAAGGTAGCATCGTTACACCATACAGTGGTGTGTTTTTTGTATGAAAGGTAACAACA
>JADBJO010001846.1:25000-58990 GCA_016801955.1 Conus betulinus
ATCTGTTGTTGGGTGCTGTTGTTCACCGTGGTAGTAATGTTATGTCTAACTTCCATTTGCATTGCTTATTAATTGTTGCTTCTGTGGGCTTGAAACTGATTGGTTGGGGGGGGGGTCTCTTTCTTTTTTACATTTTTCCTTTCCTTTTTTGTTTGTTTTTGTTTTTTTTATTTCATTTTTTTGGTGTGATATGGACACATGCATGCACACACACACACACACACACACACACACACACACATTGTGTAGTTTCCAGAGTATTCTGAAATGAGTTTGCTTTTTTTTATTGAAGATCTGATCAAATCCATGTAGCTGAGGCATAATGAGCATTTTTGAAATGTTCGATTGAGTATTCAGTCCTGATTGGGGTAACTGGATCTGACTGGGTTTTCTTACACATGATGAAATGAATGCAGTCACTTCACAAGGTATTTTATATATATATATATATATATATATATATATATATATATATATATGTATATATATATATATATATATATATATACAGTGCTTGGGTTATTACAGCAGAGCTGACCACTCAGACTTCCATATCTTTTGATCTCCCTTGTATCCTTAAATGGATCCCCAAGCATAGGCTCAAAGATTGTCCCTTACATTTTATACTGTTTGCGTAATGTTTTTAGTTTTCAACAACTTTTTTTTTTCCTCTCCACACTTTCGTTTTGTTTAATTCTACTACCTTTCGCTGGCTGCTTTGGGGGTGCCATTGGATTCTTTTTCGAACCGTTGGCGGTCGGAACACCACAGAATTATGGACTGTGGTGTGTCTCTGACGCCAAGAGCACAGACACAATCAGCCGTGTCTCCTGATGAGTCTGATCCAGCGGACGAAAAGGCCTCGGAGCAGGCGATACATATAGATCTGCCTTCGAGAGGGATTGCGATAGTTTCCTCATGCAGCTAGTGAAGGGTTTTCATATTTATGATATACATTTTCCCATTTACTTCATCTTCAATTTTTTTTTTCTCGCAATTTCAAATCTTGCCAAGTCATTATTATAATGATGGAAGAATTGTTAACCTGCACTTGTTTTCCCCACTACTTTATTGTTCAGCTATATATATATATATAGAGAGAGAGAGAGAGAGAGAGAGAGAGAGAGAGAGAGAGAGAGAGAGAGAGAGCAAGAGAGAGAGAGAGAACATGAAACAAATCATTAGTATTATTTCTAGCCCCAAAATATGTATGTAGTGAATACCATTTACTTCACACCACTAAAACAGTTACCTACTAAAGCAGGTAAGGTAATGTTTCTTATAGCCCAGCCGACTGCAAAGGGCCTTATCAGGGTTGTCATCACGTTGAAGTCAGCTCACAAGTCATTCAAAAAGAACGACAATGAAAACATTCACACCATCCTTTGAAATACACATTCCAAAAACACAACTGGAATTTTGTGTTGAAAATATTTCTTCAGTAAAATCTTACATCAGATGAAAGATCTTGGTGTCTGTAAGAAATTTAAAGATCAGATCAGTTTGGACACCTCTGAACAAGGTTTTCATGGAGTCTGCTGTAAAATGGTTTTGTCTCACATCATGCAAGTCTCAATGCTATGAAGATTATGTATCTCAGTGAGTGATACATGACATGGAACGCACCACGGAGCTTCTTCACCTTTTGAAAGATAAGAATGGGCGTAAAAGGAGTGGCCTGAATGCTAACAGCACAAGACTATTTCTTCTTCTTTGCTTTTTGTCCCTAGGACAAGTCATTGATTCAGGACAACAGGCTGGCTGAGCAGCTGGCTGTTAGTGTTACCGTTATTTGTTATCTTGATTTCAGCTGTGCAGCTGGTTGATACTGTTACCTTAATTACTTCTGGGCAGATTTCATCTTTGGCAGACCAAATTTTCGTGTATCTTTTGTGGTTTAGAGCTAATTTTAAAATCTTTTCAGTATTGATGCAGGTTACTTAGATCTAGTTGCAAAGTGAGATGACTGCAGGCAGAAATCTAAATAAATCTTAAATAAATGTTAGCAAACCACCAAGAGAAACATGTATGGACAAACGAGTCACAAGACAAAACATGCGTTTCGACCTCTTAGGTCTTCTTCAGGCAAGACGCAAACAAATAGGACAATGAAAATGAATGAGTTATCACTTAGCTTTGATCTCGTCAGTTGATAACTCGTTCATTTTCATTTGTCCTATTTGTGTCTTGCCTGAAGAAGACCTAAGAGGTCGAAACGCATCATGTTTTATCTTGTGACTTGTTTGTCCACGTTTCGCTTGGTGGTTCGCTAACATTTATTTCAACGCAGGTTTTCTAAGTATGTTACAAGCAGACAGATGTTATCACATGACTAATTTGTAAACATGATCTGTGTTGCAGGTACTCAGATAGCAGATCAACATACACACTGTCAGGACTAGGTGTGTCAGCTGCAATGCTTCCTTGGTGTTGTACTGTCTCTCCTGTCAGCTGTCATCATCGCAAGCTCCACATGTAACACCTCTGCAGTCTTCAGAAAACAAACTTCCATGACGAGGATCAACCCGGAACTGTCTACCTCAGCACCCTCTCTGTCTCTGGAAAGTTCCAGGTCTCAGTCCTCTGTGGGCTCAGCAAGCACCATTACGGTGTGTACTTCTGACCCTTCAGTCCGTCCGGAAGATGACAACGACATGGTCACTCAGCAGCGGCATTCTTTAGAGGTGACCAAGAAATGTAAACAAAATATTTTGATCTGCGAAGGATTAGTCAGTAGATTTCATAGCAATGAGAGACAAATTAGCAGCTGTGTGAATGATAGAGATGGACAAGAGGGTGGCAAACATCCACAAAAACCAGAAGCTGAGATATCTTTAATTCAGAGAGTAGAGAGTCAGGAGAGAAAAGGGGAAGATGAATCGTCAGCATTTGATGCTAAAATGGAAGAAAGTGGTGAGTTGCAAAAGCTTTCAGCACATGAAGATCTTCAGTCATTAAAGGCAGACACTGAGCCGTATGTGTGTCCCCACTGCAATTTGATCCTACCCACTGCCCAGCACAGAGACCATGTCAGAACTCATTATAACTGCCCTGGGAGAGCAAAAGGTCTTTTTCCTGTGGTGCGTGTGCTAGAACCTTCCCCCACTTTCACACGCTGTACAACCACATCAGGCTGTGTGTCAGCGACCAGAGGTGCCGGCAGTGTGGCGAGACGTTGGTGTCTGGCTGTCAGGTGAAGGTGCACAGGAAGCAGCATGAGCGGGAAAAGGCCAGGTTTTGTGAACAGTGTCAGCAGTCCTTCCTTGCTATGTCCAAGAAAGACTTTGACCGTCACCTGAAGAAACATGAGAAGAAGGGAAAGCCCCACAGAGGCTGTGCTGTGTCCACAGTGCGGCAAAGTCTTTAAAAAGAAGGAGGACTTGAACCACCATATGACCTACCACAATAAGGACAGTCCTTTCCCGTGCTCACTGTGCCACAAAGCTTTCAAGAAGAACAAAAGTCTGTCTACGGCAACATGAGCTTGTGCATGGGGAAAAAAAAACCAGCAGTGTGAAGTGTGTGGAGCCAAGTTCCACAGGAAAGTCGGATTGACACGACACATGCAGAAACATACGGGCAAACAGTATGCTTGTGGTGAATGTGCTCGACGGTTCTTCTCCACGTCGGAGCTTCAGGTGCACATAGAAGCAGTGCACAAAGGAATCCCGCCGCTTCCCTTGCAGTCTGTGTCAGCTGAAGTTCCACAAAGCTGCCAGCCTCAAGATCCACATGAGGACCCACACGGGAGAAAAAACCCTACAGTTGTGATCAGTGTCTGGCCAGGTTCGCTGTGGGTGAAGCTCTGCGAAAACACATGAGGCGGCACACAGGAGAAAAGCCCTACTGTTGTGAAGACTGTGGGCAGACCTACTCCTGCCAGTATAGCTACAAGATGCACCGCAAGAAACACCACACCCACAGTCACTATGCTTGCCAAGTCTGCCAGCAGGTGTTCGTAGTGCGCTCCAGTCTGACCTTTCACCAGAAGATGTGTCATTACAGCAAATGTGACATGTCCAAGACAAGCAATCAGCCCTCAGACCAGGCCTTAGACCCTCAAAGTTTGAATCTACTCCTGAGCTAAGGCTTGAATTGAAGGTGTCCCACAGATGTAGCAGATATTTACTATGTTGAGACAGTGTTCAGACATACCACACTCCGCATATGTGACCAACCAAACACAAAGACATGCTGTAGGTCATTTGCATATACCTGACTTTTCACCTTGCAATATACACACACACTCAGCATGAACATTACCATTCAAACGAAGAAATTTAAATAATGGCAAGATCAAAACAGAATAAATAAGCAGTGAGACAATAGGGCTTTATCACCGATGTAGATACCGGCCCATAAACTTGTATGTTCAGTCGACTGGCGAATAGATACCAGCCCATGTTCAGTCCAACTGACATATATGTATGGTTATAGGTCGTTGCTGTATGGAAGCTCTCAGACATATCAAATTTCAGGACTTGACGGGCAAAGCAACTTGATTTCAAGCATTATTCGAACCTATCCACTACATTGCACGTGGATAGTTGTCAGATTACAACAGTATTCTAATTTCTGTATGGATAATCTTCCCCTACCAATATTGTATGGATAATCTTCCCCTACCAGTATTGCTGGCAATTGTCCAGGATAATCTTCCCCTACCAATATTGCTGGCAATTGTCCAGGGTAATCTTCCTCTACCAATATTGCATGCAATTGTCTAGGATAAGATGATCTTCCCCCTACCAATATTGCTTGCAATTGTCCAATCAGTTGTTCTCCCAGACCAGGAATAGATAACCAAAAAGAGGCGTATTTCCTTTCTGAAATGGAGATTAGTTCACTGATGTCAAATCAGGTGTAAATGTGATCACGCAGAGTATTCATTTGTTTAACACATGCACAGAATTGAAAACACTGAAGAGAATACACAGAGTAGAAGCGCATGCAAGTACTTAAAATTGGCAGAACGTGGCAAAACATGCTTCAAGTGTGAGCCTGTGTGAAATGTGAGCCTGTGTGAAATGAGGTACGAGAAGACTTCTCCGGAACACAGCGACAATTGATAATGGTACACATGGCAGCTGGGCTGAATACCAAAGTCTGTTGGCAGGTGTGTAGTTAATGTTAAAGCATTATTGTCTTAATGCTGACGTTTGATCACTGCCAAAGTGTACTGATTATGCAATGGCTTCAGTTTCTTCATTTCAGCAGTAGCTTTTGTGTAGAGCGTGCACGCATAAAGTGAAAGGTCACGTATGCAAATGTCTGGTCAGTGTGTGATGCGTGTGGTTTGCTGTGACTGCAGAGAGCGGCATGTCTGATCTCTGTCACAATGAGGTAGTATCTCCTATGTCAGCGGGCTGCCTATAGGAGAAACCTACTCATGAATTATTTCACATGGGCTCACTTTTGCCAAAGCATGTTTTTTTTTTTTTTTTTTTAACATTTTCTAACTCGGCCAATTTTTGGTTGTAGCAGGTGCTTCTACTTTGCACATGCTATTCAGTCTCTTCATTTCTCTGCATGTTTGAACTAATTGGTACTCTGCGTGATTGAATTTATAACTGAATTGACGTCAGTGAAGCAAACAGCAATTTCAGAAGGGAGATAAGCCATGTATTGGTTATCTACTAATCGTGGAAAGCAATTTTGATGGGACAATTGCAGGCAATATTGGTAGCAGAAGAAAAGCTGAAGAGAATACTGCTCTGATCTGCCAACTATCCGCTCACAATGTAGCGGACAGTTGCCAATGCTTGAAACAGCGTTGCACAGACTATCAAGCCCCAAAAGTTACTATGCTTTGCAGGCATCATTAGAAGCAGCATTCAGGAATGAGCTCCGCTAGATAGATGAAATGTAGTTCAGCTCAAAATTTCGTCGTCCTGAGTGTTGTGTATCTTGCCTGAAGAAGACCTAAGAGGCTGAAACGCACCATGTTTTGTTCTTGTGATTTGTTGTCTATGTTTTTCAGCGGAGCCTTATAAATAATTATTCAACATTGGTTTCATTTGCAAGCATTCCTTGAAAGAGAGAGTATAGTTTTGTTATGCATGATTGAAAGAGGAAAGGCTTTGTGGTTGACGGGCTGGGTAAAGTGTTGCCAATATGTGAAACAGTTTTATCAAGAATGTGGTTGTTGAGTATTGAAGTCAGTGACTCCCTTTATGGCTTTCATTGGATTCGCCATCATGACTTTATTCTGGTTTCTGTTCAGAATGCTTCCTGTTTTAGATGTGAAGTAGCCAACATTTAGACATGAAGGTTGACTTGAAATCCTTACCAGAGCATGTGGTTGGACATCAAAGAGTAAAACACCTTTTTTTTTCTCCCAGCTGATCCTTGGCCACATGTGTTTTGTTCTTTCTGTAGTTTTGTTTTCCTCTCATTATGTACATTTGTGAATGTATTTCAAATATCTTTGATAACAGATTAACTCTTGATTTTCTACTTGCAGCTTTTTGCCATCCCATACATTTGCACACCTTCTTTAAACAAACATAATAAAATTTCAAGACAGCTTTGACTGTGGCGAATTTGTTTGAAGCTGATGGTCTCATGTGTCTGCGTTTTATGGGGACTTCGTGAGGAATATAGGAGTTGTCCTTCTCATGAGGATGCTTGTTTAATTTTGTTTGATATCATTAAGCTGCAGTTGTCATCAGTCGAGGGCTTAGAACTTGATATCCTGTTTGTATTAGGATATTATTCTTTTCTGACTGCCCAGGTGACAGACAGATAGACAAAGTTTGTACCTCCCCCAGGCAAAACAACCTGCCCATCATCTGTAATACTACTTGATTCTGGAAACCAAAAGCCAAATGAAAAAAACCTGTCTTCTGTTCTGATTGGGCAATGCTTTCTTTGTCTATCACTGGCTTAGTGTGATATGTAGTAGGGATGTCAATGTCATATACAGTAACTTAAAATGGAAGTTTCACAAAGTGAATCTCCTGCCTGCTGGCTTATCTGAAAATGATGTGGATGTCATATACAGTAACTTAAAATGGACGTTTCACAAAGTGAACCTCCCGCTTGTTGGCTTATCTGAAAATGGCAAAGCAGCACTGAACTTTTATTTCTCTTCCACATATATGTTTGAAAAAAACAACAACAAACATTGCTGTTGCCTAGAGGACAGTTGTCAGCATTCAGCACAGGCCCAGCCCCAGTGATACCATGCCCTGGGCAGGCAGGCAACCCTTATTTTCCTACCACATGCCTGACCTTAGTTCAGAATAGGCACACGACTGGAGAGAACTGTTCAGTATCTTCAGAATAGGCATGACTGAAGAGAACTGTTCAGTATCTTCATAACAGGCATGACTGAAAGGAACTGTGCAGTATCTTCAGAATAGGTACAACTGAAGAGAACTGTGCAGTATCTTCAGAATAGGTACAACTGAAGAGAAGTGTGCAGTATCTTCTCTGGCATGGGGCCCACCTGGCAGAGCCTCAGCTCCCAGTGGATTGCCTGGACAGGGACTGTGAGCATGGGTGTACTTTTGTTGTCATTTTTCCTATGGCTGTAAATTGAAGGGGTGCCATGATGGAGGTTTTGGCAGTCAGGAATCTCCAGAACTGTCCTTGCTAATGTGCAGCTGGGCAGAGGTATTGTAATGATGATGAGAGGAGGCATAATATTCAGTCCCATCCTTTATATTGTCCACCCAGGAATTCTCTGGTCTGCTGATGGGACATCCATCCTCTACCGTGCCCAGTAGAATGTCTTGGACAGGAAATCATGCAGAGATAACTGTCTGAGCCAGGCACATAGAATTCTAGATTTCTGTCTGCTGGTATAATGTATTAAACTACACATTGTTTAATGCTGTGCTACCTGACAAAGTGAAAGTCATTCAAATTACGTCCTTCTACAAGATGCAGAGGATTCATCTGAATCAGTTGTTCTGGAGTGCCTGTGTGTGCTGTGTACAGAGCCAGAAAGAGCATTTTTTAAGGACTGCCACAGATGTAGCACAGAATGTATGATGAGGATAAAAAAAAAAACTTTCAAGAGTAAATGTTTACAAAAATGAGAGGAAAAAAAAGGCGAAAGTTGGGGTCTGGGGTCCTTATTTTTCACCCTGTTTTTCTTTTTTTTTTTTTTTTTGCCTCTTTTAACTTTACCCTGAGCACAAGGTGACAAACGCTCTATATAAAAACACTTTTTAGGATTGTAATCACCTGTTTTCAACACTGGAGTCCTGTTTTTGTTGTTCCCAATTCAGTGTCATGTTTGTCCACGGAACTGTCACACAAGGAACAGCGGCGATCTAACTCTTTGACTTTGGAGTTGTCCTGACCTGCTGCCTCTTTCACAGTCAACCCTTAGAATGGGGAAAGAACAAAACAGTAAAGCTTGATTGTGGCTGTTCCATAATGGTTATGTGCAACCTGTAAAGCAAAATGCCAGTCAACCACACAATGATGAATGAATGAAAGGACAAGTGAGTCCATTACATGAAATAAATTCTTGAATTTTGAAGTGTACGTGAAAATACTAGACCACTGTGGACCTCGAGTGTACTTAAAAGTGGCACAACAGTGAAAAGTGACAGTTCAAGAAAAAAGCATGGTGCTCCTAAACTGAAGTTTTAACTATATGTACAACACCTTAATCAAGACAATCATATGCGACACAAGGATTTGATCAGGAACAAAATAAAAGTTATGGAGGAGTTTACAAATTTATGTATAAGATGATGGAACTGCACTTGGTGTTGTATATACAAGGATTTGAGAAACAGTTTTGACGCAGTATTTCAATTTTCATGCAATATTACCATTGACAGTGGAAGCCTATGGAATTTGTAATGACAAATTTGAAAATAGACAAAAGCATTTTTAATGTGTACTACTTGTAGACAGCAAAAAGGGTTTAAACTGGCTCAGCATATTCAACAAAATACAATGTATGAGAGGAATCCCTTAGGGCAGCATCCTTGGACCAGTTTTATTGACTATTTTCATAACGATTTACAGAATGATGCCAAAAACACACTAACAAAATATTTCCTGATAACACAAAGATATATAATATAATGTCAGAACTTGGTGTCCCAAAGTGACTTAAATAATCTACAAAAATGGTCAGATGATTAGAATCTACATTCAACATATCCAAATGTAAAGTAATGCATACTGGTTAACATAATCTCAAATGTGACTGTTCAATGAAGTTAGATAAGGACGTTAAAAAAAATCTCATCATGCAGTAAAGAAAAAGTCCTTGGTGTTACATTTCATGGTTTACTGGCTTTTGACTATGCATTTTCAAAAGGCGGTTTACAAAGCAAATTATATGATTAAACAGACATTTTATTCATAGAGGCAAGGAAGTATTTACGTTGTTACGTAAGTCAGAGGTTGACTCACATCTAGAGTATGGGAATATGACATGGTATCCATATCTCAAACGCCAATCACAATTTACTGAGTTTTTACAGAGAAGAGCAACCAGAATGGTCAAAGAATGTTAAGGTAGGAACTATCAAGGCTGATTAAGATTGCTGAATTAAAGAGATGACATATAAGAAGTGAACTTATCAAGTTGTATGAAATATGTTATAACGTACAAGATATTGGTTTTGAACCATTGTTTTCATTATCATTGTATGATAAAACTAAAACTCAAGAGGGTGAAGCACATATTCATTATTTCAATACTAACAATTCTATACATTGTTTTGGCAATAGAGTGGCTAACCTATGAAAATAGACCGTTACCTGATCTCAACAACACCATCTACTATCATTCAAAAACCTCAAAGACACATCTATGAATTTGAGCCCTATAATATTTTATTTGTTTTACTTATTTATTTGATGATTAGTCAACAGTCAGAGGGTGCCATGCAACATGCGAACCTTTTAAAGAGCTCTGAAAGGTGGGATATATGCAGAGGGGGCTTAGGTTTGAACCAGTCTACAAACTACTGCCACTACTACTACATCTACTTAATCATTACTGTGGCACAGAAGGCTCTCTGTCATAAAGTTGACTGCAATATAGTGATTGTTTAACTGTCCGCAGTATTTAGCCTTGGATGGAGTTTACCACCTGTTTTGGGCTGCATTCCTCAGAACCCAATTCCAGACACGCACGCTCACACGATGATAATGGCACAGCCAATGTTAGGTAGGTATCCAAGGTCTGACCACCGCATTGGGCTAATCAGACACCTGCTAAGTTGTATTGGTTGGTCGGTTCGTCAGTGAGATATTAACATCGTATTGGTCTGATGCCTTTTAGGACAGGATATCTTGCGAAGTCTGCATACTTTGTGGCTGTTGTTGCCTGTAGTGGGTCTGGTTCCATGTAGGGGACGTTGTTTTGTGCTCTCAGCTCTGGTTCCTTGTGAACTTGGGTTCACGTTCAGGTGTTGGTTGGCGGACTATGGGCATCAGTTTACTTCACCTGTTCCCCCGCAAAAGACCTGTCTTCAGAACCACCAGGCGGCCTTCTTCATGCTTGGGCGACAATGGTCCTGTGCTGCATGAGGCCGCCTCAAAGAGGGAGCAGGACGAAAATCGCTGGAGTGCTGCACGAGTCTCTTCTATGGTCTAGTCTGTGGTCCATACAGGCTACGGCCAAGAAGGCAATTTTTCAGCCCACCCTCAGCTGAAAAGCATCGTATGCCAGGCCATGTTAACTGTAGTCATGCAGCGCTCAATCGTCGATCACCCCACATCTCCAGGATCCGTCCTCAGGTGACACAGGCTAGACCCGCCCTCACCCATATGGCTGGAAGGTTTGCTGCACTGTCTGACACTGACCTGTTACATCAGTGTCCCTCAGAGCAGAGCTGCCACCTGTCCGTTGATGTTCCCTCCAGTGCCACGTCGCAGGAAAAGCCACAGCCATGAGACCTCTCTTCTTAGTCATCGGCTTTAAATCATGGGCAGTGTGATCTCAAAACTTAGTGGATGTGGTATACTACAGACTAGTCCGCACGCAGTGACACCTCCTTGATGAAACCGAAACTTAACTGTTCACATCTAGAAAGCAACAAAAAAAAAATAAATAAAAGAGAAATCCTGGAGTTCCTGGTTTGTGTCAAAACACACAGGTATGTATTTGTTCCCTTGCCTTCCCACCCTACCATATCCCAATGGTGTGCACTGTCAGTTGTTTCTGTTTGGCTGGCAGTCTCACGGTTTGGAGTTATTGTTCACACACACCCCACCCACCCGACACACACACATATTCTCACTCCTCACCCTTCCTTCACATACACACACACACACACACACACACAACACCATACCTTTCGTCTGTTTAACCGTTGCCTGCACGGATGGGTGTGGAGAATTCAGACCGAGTATCTATCCACTTTTGAATGCATTTTGTATGCAATTTTACAAACAATAAACTCCCAATACTCCACTCTGGAGACACACACACACACACACACACATACACATACACACGTGCGCGCACATGCACCGAACGTGTAGAGGAGGCACTAGTAACACAAAGGGGGGAAAGAAGGGGAAGGTGATTCTTACACTGCATGAGGCTCATCACAAATAGCCACTTTCTGTTTGCTTCCGAGGGCTTTGTCTCATTTTATCTCACTCTTGAGGCTGGCCTCTTGGTCTTGCTTGACAAGGTCAACTAGAACTGGCTTTGTCGAAGTTTCTGAACTGTTCTATATATGAAGGCTTTCAGTTGCTTTTCGACCATGCAGAAATGCCACTCTGTGTTTAGGAAGCCAACAGCTTTAAAGGAGTAAGCACCGAGAGCAAAGACATTTTCAAACCAGCAACTGTTTTCCGGAAATACTACGTATCTTGGGTGAGAACCACTCCCAACAGTAGATTCTGGATGCAGGAATCAGAACATTGTGATCTTGTGAAAATGAATTAAAAGACCGTTTTGACTTACCAACATCTTACAAGATCTCTCTTCTACTCGACTGTGTCGTTCTACAGGTTCTGTTCCCTGTTTGACCCCGTCACTCTACACGTTTCCAAGTCTGCTTCACTCTGTTATTTTACAAGTTCTCATGTCTACTTCACTCTGTCAGTCTACAAATTGTCTTCCCCCACTCTGCTATTTTACAAGTTCTCATGTCTCCTTTGCTCTGTCAGTCTACAAATTGTCTTCCCCCACTCTGTTATTTTACAAGTTCTCATGTCTACTTCACTCTGTCAGTCTACAAATTGTCTTCCCCCACTCTGTTATTTTACAAGTTCTCATGTCTCCTTTGCTCTGTCAGTCTACAAATTGTCTTCCCCCACTCTGTTATTTTACAAGTTCTCATGACTCCTTTTGTTCTGTCATTCTACAAATTGTCTTCCCCCACTCTGTTATTTCACAAGTTCTCATGACCGCTTCACTCTGACATTCTCTAAGTTTTCTAATTCTTGTCTGCCACACTATGTCGTTCTACAAGTTTTATAGTCTGCTTCACTCTGTCATTTACATGTGTTCTTGCCTACTCCACCCTGTCATTTAATAACTCTTCTTGTATGCTCCGTTGTGTTTTTCTATAACTAGATTTCTTTTTTGCTTCATTCTGTGTCTTTACAAGTTTTCTTGCCTTCTAATCTCTGTCATTTGTAAGTTTTGTTTGTTTTTGTCTGTTCAAGTTCTCCTGTGTAATGGACTTGGTCACTCCTTAAGTGCTTTTGAGAAGTTTTCCCTGTCTCCTTGACTCCTGTCATCCTGGATTTAAAACAACAACAACAACAATATGCAGAATTGAGTTTGATGTGACAACAGCCCTGATAGAGCCAGTGACTCCCTTAGGTCAGCTGGTCTCAAACATATACATTCTTCAGTACACAATATGGAGCAGAGAAGTGAATATTCAATGAATCTGTCCTCTTCAGACGCTCCAAATATCAGACATGAAAAATGCTTGACGCAGTTCGTGGAGTTTCTAACATGAAATGATTGTTCTTTGTTTACTGGGCTTGTTACTCCTCAAGTTCACTTGTTTTCCTGTCTGGTGGACTTGTTTGTTCCCACAAGTTCTCTCGTTAGCTTGACAGTGTCGTTCCGCAAGTTCCCCCGTGTCCTTCACTTTGTTATTCCATGTGTTCTTTTGTCTACGTGACTCCCATCATTCTACAAGGATCTTGTCCACCTGACTCTGTGATTCTACAAGTTCTTTTTTCAAGGTGACTCTTGTCATTCTACACAGGTTTTTTTTTTGTACTCTGCTCTGTCATTCCACATGTGTTTTTTTTTTTTTTTTTCCCACTTGACTGTCATTCCCTTTATTTATTTTTTTTTAAAACAAGACTGTCATTCTTCAAAACTAATTATCGTTCTGTAGGGCTATCTGTCCACTTTACTCTGCTTTCCCAAGAGTTTTGTAGTGTACATGACTGTCATTCCACAAGCTCTTTTGTCCAGGTGACTGTCATTCTACAAGTTCTTTTGTCTAGGTGACTGTCATTCTACAAGTTCTTTTGTCCACTTGACAGTCATTCTACAAGTTCTTTTGTCTAGGTGACTGTCATTCTACAAGTTCTTTTGTCTAGGTGACTGTCATTCTACAAGTTCTTTTGTCCACTTGACAGTCATTCTACAAGTTCTTTTGTCTGCGTGACTGTCATTCTACAAGTTCTTTTGTCTACGTGACTGTCATTCTACAAGTTCTTTTGTCTGCGTGACAGTCATTCTACAAGTTCTTTTGTCTGCGTGACTGTCATTCTACAAGTTCTTTTGTCTGCGTGACTGTCATTCTACAAGTTCTTTTGTCTGCGTGACAGTCATTCTACAAGTTCTTTTGTCTGCGTGACTGTCATTCTACAAGTTCTTTTGTCTGCGTGACAGTCATTCTACAAGTTCTTTTGTCTAGGTGACTGTCATTCTACAAGTTCTTTTGTCTGCGTGACTGTCATTCTACAAGTTCTTTTGTCTGCGTGACTGTCATTCTACAAGTTCTTTTGTCTGCGTGACTGTCATTCTACAAGTTTTTTGTCTAAGTGACTGTCATTCTACAAGTTCTTTTGTCTAAGTGCCTGTCATTCTACAAGTTCTTTTATCTAAGTGACTGTCGTTCTACAAGGCACTTGTTGTTTTACAAGGTATTTCCCAGTTGACTCTTGTCATTTCACACATTACCTGTGATTAATGCAGATGTTCACAAGTTACCTGTGATTAATACACATGTTCACAAGTCACTCTGGATGCCAATGAACACTTTTTGAGGGAGGAGGAACGGGACCAGTGGAAGATGGTTGGTGTTTGCTTGGGAGGGAAGGAGCAGGGATGAGAAAAGGGTGGCAGTGAAAATAGAAAAGAGGATACAAGTAGAACTCAGTGTGGGAGTCTCAGCAATGTGGAAGGTAAGAGAAAGGGCCTCGTGGCTGTGGGAAGGAGAGGTGTTTGTGTGAATTTGCTGTCATCAGTTAAAAGCTATCAAACATTTTATTCCACCGTCAGTTCTATGGTCAACAGAGAAAGACTGAAAATAGAAAATACACCACATGTAATAAGTAAACACGCTCAACTGTGTGATCTTTCCTTTTTTTTTTTTTTTAATGCTAAACTTGAACAATAGAAATTAAGTGCTACGGATTTGTATGCATAGGTTTAGTGATAGCAAGGACGCCTTTCTACTGTGCCCATCCTTTTTTCTCTTTTATCAATCTCAACAAACAAACAAACGAAAAATTTGAGCATAAAAAACAACTGATGAAGTAGCGGAGACTGAGGAAACACGTTAATCCAGCACTGGTACCAGCTCACTTCTCTTTTATCTGAAACAAACCCCATACATCCACCTGTTCATGTCCTCATCAACTGAATGTTATATAGATGTGTAAACTGGTACTTTGGTTGTGGCTGTAATGTGTCATGACAGAGGACTAAATGCTGAATACTATTGGTTAACATTTTGACAGTGATTATGTACAAGACATTCTGAACTTATATGAATTAAATTTCGATAATCAGATCTGTTTATGAGATGAGAAAGTCCTCATTTAAAACACCAATACAAATGCTTTTCCCACTTGATGGGGGTTTATCCTCAACATCTGATTCTAACAAGTAAGTGGTATGTGTGTGTGTGTGTGTGTGTGTGTGTGTGTGTGTGTTTAGTATGTGGTTATTTGCATGTATGAGGTTTTACATTGTAAACTAAATTGATTTTGTTGCTTTGTTGTTGTTGAGTTACCCTACTTGTTTATTGTTTACTGTTGCTGAGTTAACCTACTTGTATATTATTCATTGTTTTTCATGTTTATTTATGTCACTAATGTATAGTTAGTCAGCAGCACAGTTGTAATTTCTCAGAATTGAGATAATAAAAGTATTCTTGAATCTTGAATTAACATGATTGTATCTTGGTATCTCAGTTAAATTTGTCACTAGAATCGATGTATCTCAGTTAAATTTGTCACTTAAATTTGTCACTAGAATCGATATATCTCAGTTAAATTTGTCACTAGAACAGATATGTTAACAGGAACTGGATTTAGATTTTTAAAAGAAACGAGTGTGCACATCTTAAGTAATTATTCGGAAAAGAAGTGCGTTTTGATCTGACCACTGGTGTCAGTTATTTTGTGCCTTAAAAAACTTTTCAACTTAAGCATGGAATACAAATTGAAACCTTATGTGACACTGACTTTCAGTATCTGTACTTGACTTTTGAATTCGATTCATTTTGGTTGGAAATCAGATATAATATTTTGTTCATCTTTTTAAAACTGCCATACCCGGAAGCAGTAATGTAAAACATAAGCTGTGATCATTCATACATAATTTTTCAATGCAAGTACAACTCGACCACAACACATACGTCTGTCTCTACCGTTAGGCTTTTAGTTTGTTTCCTGAAATGAAGGGGGACAGCTAAACGCAGAATGTAAAGGGGAGGAAAAAAAAAAAAAAAAAAACAGAAAGAAAGAAAAAAGACGTGTACACATGCAAGGGAGAAAACACAACAATAATTAAGATTCGTCCCTAGGACGAAATGAGATTTACCTCCCATAAATATTGGGACTGTTATTGTCAAATTGTTTCCGGACCGAAATCCACGAGGAACCGATAGTGCCTGTACAGGTCGCAAATTAACGAACAATTAATATTGGAGACCTTTAGATTAGACGTCACCTATCCGACAGGCTAACGTATCGACCCCGTATCGCAAAGTCTCGCGCGATTTCATCAGACCGTGCGGTTTCGATAGGTACGTTTTGACATATCACAAGCGATCTACACGTGGCCTTTCCCGTATTTGTGTTACAAGAGCACAAGTCAAGTGTCAGGGTAACTAACATTTTGGTTGTTTGTTTTAAATCTTTTCTCAACTTAATCTGTATGTTTTCATTCACTGACTTATGAATCGTTTGTGCAAAACACTTTCAAAGATAGCACCCACTCACGAAAGTCAGGCGACCGGGCAACACGTATCGCCAGTCGGCCTTCTCGTCACCGTGAACGAGATTTGAGATCGCGGTTCCACTTCAGTTCTATTCATTCTTAAATCAGCTTAATTATGACTATAAAACAATAAATGTACACGAATCGTGATATTTTAAAGAGTTTTTGATCACTTGCTGCTATCATTTTGTTTTGAAAGCATGTATTCCGTGTTTTTATGGAACTGGGTCAACCGATGCCCTGCTACACATTCTCTTCTAAGTTCTGTATATGGAAAGACGAGGCGAAGCTGTCACAGGCACCAGAGCGGCAGAAGAAGACACACAGCAGAAAGAGGCGTTTGCCGTCATTGTTTTTTTCTTCATCTTCTTTTTTTTTGTTGTTGTTTGTTTGTTTTGTTTACAAATTATGATTTTATCAGAAAAGAATGTGCACACATGGGCGATTTATAGACATCAGTTTTGATTCCACCAGCATCCAGGATTTTTTTTCCTATATCTGAGGAACGTTTTTAGTTAAAAATGCAGTCACTTATAACAGATCTGTCTTAATCAGAGTAGTGAGTATGTGTGGAGAGATTACAGGTAAAAAAAACATGAACTACATACATATACTGTATGAAAGCCGTGCTGTCAGAAAAGGTACTGAGATCGCTGCAGATAAGTCTCATGTTATGTCTAAACATTATAACTTAATGCTATCAGGTAGAAGATTTCAGATTCCAAGATTTAAAACAAACATCTAAAAACAGCTTCCTTCCTGTATTGATCAAACTAATCAATCAAAAGTAAATTTCAACCCAACCCTGCTTTCACTGCTTGTGTATGTATGGTCACATTTATGTATAAGTGGGTATGGATGCGGGGAGGTGCATGAGCGTATGCGCACATGCGTGCATTTGTATGTGTAGGTGGGCTTGCGCATGGGAGGGGGGGGGGGGGGGGGGGGGGGGGGGGGGGGGGGGATCTATATATGTGTATGTAATAGATTTTTGTTTGTACATGTACCATTCTGTAATTTGTCCGTCATGCATGCCTTTTTATTGGCCACTCTTAATTTCTCAGAAGAGAGATAATAAAGTGTTTTTGATTTGATTTTATCCAAACATGAGAGAGAGAGAGAATGTGTGTGTATAAGGGGTGTGTGTGTGTGTGGGGGGGGGGGGGGGGGGAAGGGGTATTCTGCATGACATTTGCATACACTTCAACATAACGCATGTCTGTTTTCAGATGGCAGCCGAAGAAGGGAGAAAGAAGAGATTTTACTTTCTACCAAGTATGGACATTCTCCTCATAATGGAGGTGCTACGACAGAACCCATACAGAAATGGGAACATGTATATACGGATTAATAACCCATCAACTGAGACAGAGGTCAGTTGAAAATTTTTGTCTTTAAGTAAAGAAACGTGTGTGTGTGTGCGCATGGTGTGTGTGTGTGTGTGTGTGTGTACATGTGTGTGTGTGTTTTCTTTGCATACTGATATGTAGAATATCACAGTTTGCTGTGGATACAATGGAAAGAACTCGGAAAAAGGGATGGGGTGGGCTGGGGGTAACAGGGAAGTACATGTTTTAGAACATGCTGCAGTTTAAACTGCATTGTACTTCGACAAAAATACTCGCAGTGTCCTTTTTCTCTGTCTTTGATTTATAATATCCAGATGTATTCACACTTCTTTTTTTTTATGCAGCTCTAAAATATCCTTAGCATTTTGAAGGCAGGGCATATGAATATGTTAAAAAAGGTAAACAAATATAAATACAGAAATAGTGGTAGAGGGGGGTTAGAAAGTTGTTTGTTGCTTGAGAGCAAGAAAATCAAACCGTATTAGTTTTCATACTTAAGTCTTTTGTTCTTCTAATATTTGTTCCTCGTCTATCGGAGGGAGGGTGGGGTATGATGGTAGGCCGCAGAACATTCGTTCAGTCCACCTGCAGACCGTTCCCTTTCTCTGCCCCCCCCCCCCCCCTCCCCCCCCCACTCCCCTCTCTCCACCCTCCCCACCTATAGAAATTTCCAGTGCCTTTCTTTTTTCTGCCCTAATTCTGGCTAAAACAAACAAACAAACAAACACAAAATGAACAAATAAACCTGTCTACTGACTGTTTGGTTCCCCAGTCAGACTTACTTATTAAATGATGTGTGCTATGAACTAAACCTGGTTTGTGTGTGTGTGTGTTACAGGGAGGAGTTCCGTGACGTGGAGCGGAGAACTGTACAGGACAGGGTTGAGAGACTGTTGAAAAACTTTTTCGAAATGAACAGCTTCAAAGCATGCGGAGGTCAGGAACTGAGGAGGAGTATGACAAAAGAGAAAGGCTCTTGCAGGACCTCAGCAATCTGGAAAAAGAATGGGCCACCCGCAAGAGACTTTTCACAGCCACTGCCGCAGACATTTGCAAGAAAGCTGCCAAACAGCATGCTGTGGCTGGCCTATGCTGCAAAGACTGGCCGCCCCTTTGCAACCCATGGCGACACTTAAAGCAGAAGAAGGTCCTGCTGTACCAGCAGAACAAGTACCTGACCAGGAAGTCGGAAGACAGGAAGCGAAAGCTGAAGGAGTCAACGATGATCCTCGACCTCTGGCTGCTGTCAACAATGATGGTCAAGACAACCTGAACCAGGCAGAACAAGATCCAAATGTATGGCTGCCCCAATCCATCAGCCCAGCTGCAGGTTGGTCCATGACAATGGACTACATGCGTAATAAACTCGAGAAAGAAGAAGAAAGTAAAAAAAGCTGCCTTGGAAGTCCAGAAAGAAGAACTGAAGCTGAAGAAGGAAGAAATAGAAGTCAGGAAGATGGAGGCTACAAACGAACGTCTGAGGATCGAGGCCCAGCAGAGAGAAACAACAACGCAGGGCTGACATGGAAGAGGAGGAGAGAAGAAAGGAAGAACGAGAAGAGAGGAAACTGATGATGGACAGGCAGAATGAGGAAAGGAAGGAATGATGGACAGACAGAACAAGCTGATGGATGCTATACTGCACCTGATCCAAGCTAACAAGAAGTGAACAGAAAAATGTAGAAAGGAACCATTGCCGTAATTTTTTTTTTTTTTTATCTTCATTTCTTTAATGGACAATTATTTGTCTTTAGTTGCACAGTAGCATGAGTCTCTCTAACTTTTTACAAGAACTGATACAAGCATTCAGCATTAATTTTGTCAGTCATAATGAAGGGATCATTTCTAATTAAGGCAATCAGAATTTTCATTATATCAAATGTATTACGTGAGTGTGTGTGTGTGTGTGTGTGTGTAATGAAAACGAAGAAATACAAAGAGTGAAAATCAGCGGAAAAGGGCGAGGGAGGTGGTGGGGGTGTGAAATCTGAGATGGATGAGGAGGGGAGAGGAAATAGGAGGGGAGGAGGGGGGGTATGATGGAGGCGTGGGGGTGGAGGGAGAGGGAGTACAAAAAAGAATTCAAGCCTATATAGTTATCATATCAAGAAAGTAACAAGAGAGAGAGAGAGAGCTAAGTTATGTACAGATCAATACATTGTCTACAAAGCATACACACGCATAACACGACATGTACATAGGCATAAAATATATACAAGGATACATCATGTAAAATCACTGAAGAGTTATTTCAAGGGAATTTGAGAAAATATTGATTGCTAACCATCCATGAGATGCTTTTTCAGATTTTTTTCTTAAACTGATTTTTGTTCTTTATGTTTTTCAAAGTGATTGGTAGCTTGTTCCATACATTTCCACCAGAGTACAAAAGACTAGATTTATAAAGATATTTCTTGGTCTAGGAAAGGATAATAAATGACTATGTCTATAAGTGTTAGTGTAAATGAATCTCTTATCTTTTTAGGTGCATATCCGTTTGTAACATTATGCATGCATACTGCCTTATTGAACAAAAGTCTGTTGTAGAAGGTTAACATATTAAGTTGTTTATAGTCTTCTGTTGTTAGGGTGCTTGATTTTAGTAACACTAATTTTAATGCTCTTTTTATACATTCGATGAATAATTTTCAAGTTGGTTTCACTGCAGTAGTTATCCCATAGGGTTGATGCATAATCAATGATTGATAGAATATGAGCACAGAAAAAGAGCTTTCGAGAATAGGTGTCCAGGAAGTTCTTAATCTTGGCTAATTGAAGTAATTTTTTTGAGAGACGTTTCCCCATTGACGTTATATGGTCGGTCATGTGTAAATCTTTATCTATTATTACTCCTAGTATTTATGTGAGTCGACTTCTTCTATTTTTAGGTCAGATATAAACAATGGTGGAAATTTTGACTTCATCTTTTGTCTTTTTTGTCGGGCACACATACAAACATGCACTTGGTTTTGCTTGCATTTAAGGACATATGGTTCAACTGAGTCCATCGATAAGTTTTTTTTAACATCATTTTGGAGTTTACTAGCTAATCTATATGGATCTGAATCACTGGAATGAAGAGATGTATCATCGGCAAACATTTCGCATTTACTTTCAAGAAAATAAGGTAAATCATTGACGTAGACAGTAAACAGTAGAGGGCCCAATACAGAGCCTTGTGGTACTCCATATTTGATAGACATTAAGTTTGACGTTTTATTGTTGACTGTTACTGACTGTTTCCTATTACATAGAAATGAGGACATGAGATTTATGAATTCTGGAGTTAATTTGTAGAGTTCCAGTTTACGCAACAAGAGAGAACGATTTATTACATCAAAAGCTTTTTCAAAGTCTATAAAAAGAATACCAGTAAATTTATTTTCATTTGTACTTCATAAGAGGCTATCAGTAAGCTGCACAAGGGTTGTATGGCAGGAATGATTTTTACGGAAACCAGATTGATCGTCGTGGAGTAAATTGCTTTTAGTAAGGTAAGAATATAGTAAATTTTGCAAGTGTTTTTCAATAGGTTTAGATAAAGCAGATAAAATAAAAATTGGTCTATAGTTTGATGGAATTGACTTATCGCCAGATTTATAAAGTGGAATTACTTTAGCTTCCTTAAATTTCAAGGGAAAGGTTTGTTTCTCTATGCATAAATTGTACAAATACGTTAGTGTATCAGTAATTATTGGACACGAAATCTTTAGTATTTTTGCATCTAAACCATCTAAATCGCGTGTACTTGATTGTTTTAAAGATGAAATACTTTTACTAACGTCCATAACAGTCATTGGTTGGAGGGTAAAGGAAAAGTTAATATCTTTTAAATCAAGGTAGTGTTTTAAATGCTCAAGGTCATTTTCACTGGACCTATCGTGAGATATAATTTTTTTTTCTTTGATACTAGCAAAATGGTTGTTTAATTGATCTGCAGTTACATCTGTGATAATTTCCTGATTTCTGAGACTTGTTTATATTCAACATGTTAATGGCTTTCCAAATCTGACGTGAATCCTTTGTAGAAATTAACATCTTTTGAAAGTAATTACGCTTAGATTTACGTTCATTGAGTTTACCTTATTTCTTTGTTTACGGAATTCTTTATTTGTTCCGGCATTGCTTTAACTGATTTCTAATGTTAATTTCGATATCTATTTCTTTTGTTATCCACGGTGTTTTGTTTCTTGTCTGACTCTTTTTTTGATGAATGGAGCATGTTTGTTATACACAGAAATAAATGTGTTAATCCAAAATTCAGTTGCATCATCAGGATCTCTTATTTGGTATATATATTCCAATTGTGTGCTGTGTGCAAGGTCTGAAAGGGAATCTTCTTCCTTAAAGTTTCTAAAGCTCCTATAATATATTATCTTGTGCCCTACTTTTGGAATTTTTATACGGTTTTTGAACCACGTCAGACAACGGGATTATGATCGCTACATCCACATGGCGGAGAGCATACTTCAATGATGGACTGTTTTGTGTTTGTATAAATGTGATCTATTAAGTACTTGACTGTTCAGCTATACGGGTTGGTATGTCAATAAGTTGTTCAAGACCATGTAAGGTGTAGTTTTGATACCACTTGGGTTTAGGTTTCATTAAATCTATATTAAAGTCTCCAAAAATAATAGTTTCAAGGCTTAGCATTGTTACTTCATCCATGAGAACATGAAATTATATCTTGCCAGTCCAAAGTTTCAGATGGATTTCTGTAGAAAAATCCTACAATAAGTGGTTTATTGTTTTTCATACTGATTTCAATCCATACAGATTCAATTCCATAGTTTTCAAGGCTGTTTAGTTTTTTACGGTTTAATGAAGATGCTAGGTACAAAAGTAGGCCTGTACTTTTAGGTTTGCACGGATCAAGTCTAATTATTTTTATGTCCCGGTATGCTCATATCAGCATCTGTTATTTCTGAGGACAAACGGGATTCCGCAAAACAAAATAAATGAAAGCTGTTACCACTGTTATGGAGAATAGTTGCAACATCGTCTTTTTTTATTTCTTGAGTTGTTGATATTCAAATAGCCTATTCGGAGTCCCCGTTTAGTAGGCCATGTGTCCAAAGTTAACGACATGTTGCAGTTAGTTGTGACTTAGTGAAGAACAGTTTTCTTAAATTTAACTGTATATATAACAAAAAAGTGAAACTGAATTTTTAAGAACATATATGTGTGTATATATATATATATATATATATATATATATATATATATATATATATTATATATATCATTCATATACACACACTCGCTCGAGCCCTGAGCAAAGATACCGAGGCCTCGAGCAAGTCAGTCTAAGCAAAATTAAACAATATACAAAGAAAAGACTAATATAATTTATATTAATCAAAAGCGAAAATAAGCGAAAATCACAATCAAAAGTGCAAATAGGCAATATTTCTGTCTATAAACGTTTGAACACAGAAACGTGTCGTTCTGAGAAAGCAAGAAAGATAATGTTTTGTGTATTCTCAACACATACAACAAATACCCATATGACACCATTCGCTGCAGCAGTGGCCTGAAGCAACTGTCTACAACAAATACAAATAATCTTCTTTCAGTTAGTGACTTCCACCACAGTCCAGCGAGATGCAACACTTTCACAAGCACCAACTCCAAACCTTCTTTTCCTTTTCTCACATACATATATACATATACATGCATACATGCACACGTATATATGTACACACATACATACATACACACACATATGTATGATCATGATGAAACATAAACACACATGCACACATGCATGCTCCTACACACACACACACACACACACACGTGTGTGTGTGCGTGTGTGTGTGTGTCGGAGAGACAGAAAGACCGACAGACAGACAGAGAGATTACTTTGTGTTTGTGCATGTGTATGGGGAGGGGGGGGGGGGTTGGGGGAGGAGGGGGGGGGGGGGGAGGCAATGCGCACTGACATGCATTTAAGTTTTTTATGAACAACGTGCAAAGTGTACAGTCCATTATAATTCAGACAGGTAGTCAGGATAAATGACCGAAATACTATACATTCTAGTCAGTGAGTGTATAATGCTTTAATGAAAACATAAATTGCATCAGATAGACAATTCATTCCATCATTGTTGTTTATAGTCCTGCCGGTTGTAGGGGCCATACCAGGACACTTATCTTGTTTCAATTCCTAATTGGTTTTAAAATTTTGTTTACACTTTTTCTTATTAGCTTTAGTAATTTTTTTTTTCTAAACATGTCAATATTGCTTACAAATCTTTGTTCCATCATTTTTTTCCAGATCAGATGAAGAGTATCTGCAGTTACAGATTACCATCCAGTGGAACATTTCCAAGCAGGATTTTCATGGAGTGGTCCTAAACTGTTCACACCACCAAAAAAAGGCCTAGAAAAACAAAGTGTCGGCTAGGTACCCCGCACTGAAATTTTTTGATTGATTTGGAAAGAGGGTCAGTAGTGTATTACTTTTTGACATACTAGAATTTGAACTCAATCTAGTTTGTGAGAAATATGCATACTCTCAGTCAAAAAGACAAGTACTTCTTTAAACAAGCAAAATCTGAAAAAAGTCATATGACATACTCCAAACCAACTTTCAGACACCTCAGGTAATAAAATAATGTAAGTTCTGAGGCATTGGGTTCATAACGGGAACAAAAAAGGCAAAAAAAAAAGGACATAACAGATAGTTTTCAACTTACCTGATTCTGAGAAAGAGTTATGTCCCTTACCTGTACTAATGCAATTCTTATGTGCACATATGAAATATTTCCATTGAAATCAGCCCACATTCTATAAAGTTCAAGTCAAGCAAGGCACAAATTCACTGATGTTCACATTCTATTTTTGTTGTCACTTTAGATGACTGTTCACTAGTGAAAGTATAGATTTGGGCATATATTGCTTGACCACAAACAATGATGACTTTTCTGGTCTAAATGTTCAGCAAAATCCATGCTTCTGCAGAGAATAGTGTTGACTGTTGACATGTCTGTAGCACTGCCATCAATGACTGGAAGGTATGTCACAGAAGCACAGGCTGGCACTTCCTTCTGAACAGCTGCATTAAATCCAGTCCAGGGTGGCGAAGGAAGGCTTTTAAGTGACTGGGCGCATAGCTTTCAGCACAAAATACATGTTTTACAATGGTCACTTTGGCATTTTCTTGTGCAGCATCAGCAGAACCTAGTTCTGCAAACTGAGGATCTGTCCTCTTTTAGAGAAATACACAAAGTTAGTCTCAGCAAACTCTAGCTTTCTTTTTGTGGATTTGCTGATGATTTAGAATATGGATAGTGGCATTTTCCTTAATGTAGCTGGCAAAGGATGTTGTCCAAACTGAATTGCAATCCCCTTCACACAATGTGTTGTGTTTTTGTCCATTTATAGTTTCTTCCTGGAAGTCAATGTTGTTCCTTACCACTGTGTTGTATATTGAGACCTGTTGATAGAAGATGGCACTGGATTTCTCATTTCAGCTTCAGCGATAGAAGTCTCAGCTCTCTGAAGTGTTATCTGTGAGATACAATGCCCAAGCCCATTCAGTATGTTAACAAGTCTTCCTTATCCTGTTATGTGTCTTGCCACCATCCTCCCAAGTATGCATGATCTGCTTCGGTGTATTGTATTTCTTGTTTGCCAAGGAAATAATGTCCTGTTAGATAGATAGTATCTTTTTGATTTACATATGATGGAACATGTACATATGATCCTGTTCAAATTCACATGTGAAACCATAGATCCAGGCAATGAAGTTAAATAATTCAGCAGGAACAATTTTCAAAAGAATGTTTTCATTTCCATCTTCTGAAGAAGGAGGCCATGAAGATACTTATAGAATTGTTCTCAAAACATTCTTCACAGAAAGAAGACATGTAAAGTTGCTTCCATTCATTTTCGAATCATCGCTTGCAGCTTCTGCAGTTATCTCTGATTGTTTTATCCCAGTAACATGCCTTTGTCCTACTGTTTCACAAGTTTGCCGACATTCAGCATTAGAGTCTGTAACAGCTGTATTCCTCTGGGCCTTAAGATCCTGAGTGCAGATGATATCATTGCTTGACTCATTACCCTCTAAGTCACTGTCTTCTGATTTCATCACTGTCACCAGTTTCAGTGTCTTCTAGTTCTGTGCTCACAACAATGCTCTGCCCAGTACTGGAAAAAAAAACACCGCCTGTGACTTGCTTTTGCAAAGTTGCCCTGCAAAAACAATGTAAGAGTATACCTGAAGGCGTGTTTTTCAAATATGTGCCGCTATAATGTTTGCTCAAAGAAATATTTTCCACTTCTTGACATGTTTGCCTCAACAGTCTGCTGAGCTTAGAGACGGTGATATTCTTCCACTCTTCTGCAGTTGTGGTTCTGTAACATTCATACAGAAGGAGTCAATGATTTCTGCAATGGGCGTGGTGAACACTAGGTAGAAGGTGATGGGGATGAACCATCACAGTCGGTTGTTTTGGCCTTCACTGTTCCCTTGGATGCTGTATGCATTAGATTTCTGCAGCAGGAGTTGTGATACCTGCGAGAGCAATGAAGATTGATATTAAAACTAAGACAAGAGGCTCAGAGAGAGAGAGAGAGAGGGAGGGAGGGAGGGAAGGGGCAAAAGGAGAGGGAGGTAACAGAGAGAACAGGGAGGGAGATTAACAGAAAAGTTTTGAAATATATAAAATATACTGGTGACTTCTTGAAATAAATACAACATAACCGCAGTCACCATCATCATCCCCATTATCATCATCACTTAATAAATAACACTAACAAAATCCATCACAGCAATTGGTAACTCTCAAAAGGCAGTAATCTTGGCACCAAAGTAAAATGGGGTAAGGAAGAAAGTGAACTGAGATTAGCATACCATGACTATGGGAAAAAAAAAAAAATGCACTGCAGTGAAGTTCCACTGCGAAAAAGGTAGATTGAGAGTGAAGGTCCAAATAAAATGTAAGACAAGGAGGAGAATGGTGACTGGATGAATGAATATGAAAGAAAACTGATGAAACATTATGACCACAAAGGATGTTAGATGAGAGAAAAAAAATCCCAAGTGAGAAAGTAGGTCCAACTTTTTAAAAATTTGTTCTTCAAACAGGAATCAATGAACATTTTCTTTCTCTGCATCTGTCAGCATCTTGAGCACACCACTCATGTGCACAGTGACACACATACATACACTTCTCTGTTCTCAACAAAAGCAAGAAGCACAGCAACACACACACACACACACACACACGTGCCCAGCATGCACGCAAGAGAGGTCTTCAGTGTGAAAATGGGGTGAGTATGTGAACTTACTTTGCCTCCACAGCTAGAAAGTCTGGTCTGTACTGAATGTCATGGAGGACATTCCCTGAAGACTGACGACAGTATCATAGAATCCTTCTGCTGAAGCGCCCTCCCTGTTGGTATCTGATAAACCAATTACATATTAATGCATATTTACACACACACACACACACACACACACACACATACACACACACACACGCTGCTAATGTTTTAACCAATCAGGATCTACAACTATGCATCCAAATACCCACTCCCTTACATATGATTAAAAGTGAAATTTTTACATTCAGACACCCATCAAAAGTAAAAACTTATCTATGCTTCATGGAAAACATACACATGACACTAAAATTTATGCTGATTGTCCTTTTGTCAGTCACATCTTTCATTTCTAAGAAATAAAGCTACATATCAAATAACCAAAATTTTATTTTTCTTGATTCTGCACATTGCATAGATTTTTAAGTGCAGAATTCATGCTTTGTAACATTTGTTTTTGATGATCAATGCTTATTATTATTATCATTATTGTGTTATTATTATCATTATTATTATTATCACCATTATTATTATATCATTATTTTGACATAAATTAGTGCACACACTCAGTAATAAGTCTTAAATTGCATGTTGGTACAGTTGTACTGGTTTGTTTTGATTTGAATATAAAGGACAAACAGGTATCAATAAAGCAACAAGCAAAAAGCAATATATCTTTGTCAGTTGTCGGACTGGGGCCCGTCAGACTAGCACACTTTCACATACTCAATGACCATGGTAAAACACATCCAGTGGCTACTCAGCACAGCAGCTGACAGTCTACAGCACACACATTGTTTTTAATGCCAACTTGTCTTTAGATGAAGGGATGGGGAAGAGGGTGGGGAAGTGTAAATGAGAACAAATGACAGAAACACACTACCTCACATCTTCAGTCTTCACACACACACACACACACACATATTTGCACACACACACACACACACACACACACACACACACACATCATGTCATGGAGATAATAAAATGTTCTTGACTTGAAATGGGATGCCAGAGTGGGGTGAGGTGGGGAGGGAAGTGGGTGGTGGTGGTAGAGAATGGTAGGGATAGGTTGGAATTGTAAGTGGTTGTGAAAATGGGTATCATGGACCACCCTTCTCTCTCTCTCTCTCTCTCTCTCTCTCTCTCTCTCTCATTAATTTGTCAGTCTGCATCAGCAACATCCCCTAATTGTTTGTTTAAGTTCTGTCTGATGTCAGCACAATATATGTTTGCTCATGACATGTTTGTCATTCACTATGTGATGCGTGACACCACCTCCAATTTTATACTTCTTACTGTTATAACAAAAATGCTTTACTACTTGACAAAGTTTTTTTTTGGACACCATATTCCTGTGGCTGTGTTGCGCTTCCACTTGGTCTTCTTGCATAAAATACAGATCGGTGACATTTTTCTGTCGTTGTGGTCTCAGGTTTTTCTCTTGATAAAACTGGACCAGTAGCTTTGCCCTTCTTAAAGTGCACCTGTGCTTGCTCTATTCTGCGTTTGCTATCGAACCGCATCCAACACTGGGGGTGGTACCGTGCATTTTCTGGCTTCGAGTCGAAACCCAGAAGCTTTTGAGCGATCACCCATTCTTCTGCTTCTAAGACCGTCCACTGGTGACAGGATCGTATAGTTGTAATCCATTGAATGTCAGAAATTTGTTCTAATAGGTAGAAACTCACCTTCGCAACAATAAACAACACTCGCTGCCACGTTAAGGGAAATAACTCGCGATAAAAAATAAAAAAATTAAAAATAACAGCCGGTAAAAAGACGTTTTCGGCTTCATTAATTTGCCAATTTTTTTTTTTCTTTTTTGCGTTCTACTGATTAATTTAGAGAGGTTCGGTGGTTCTAGACTATGGGGACCTTGGGGGACCTAGACTATGGGGGGCCTTGGGGGACGTGAGCTGGAAGCACGTGTAATCTAAACCTAAACTGGAATCACGTACGTCATATGTAGCATCTCGATGCGTGTACGTCACGTGGAATCTACAACTCAATGGTTTAACTGACTGAGCTATTTCAAATTGCGTTCATCAGTAATAGTAAAATTGAAAATCTTGACTTACGGGGGCATTCTGATTTCATTCAAAACGATTGGAAGATGTACTGATTCAGGTCTAGAGTTATTTATCAGGAATTCTGGGTTTTAAGGATAATCTTTACGGAAAATCTCCATGGCTGTCCGTTTGCATGGTGGGTGAAATGGTTATCGTGAGGGGGGGGGGGGGGGGAGGGGGGAGGGGGGGAGGGGGGGGGGGGGGTCCTGAGTCAGATACGAAGCGCTGATCTGACGTGCCAAAGTCGGGAAAGGGGAGCAGATAAGAACCATAGACCTAGGCACGCGATAATGATGAACATCTCGGGGAATAAAACTAAGATAAAGAAGGCTTAGGTGGATTGCCTCAATCAGTGAGGTTCCAATGAAACGTCGTCGTGAGTGAAGTCTGCGATTTTGCTCAGGGAAAGTGCAACGCCACCAACTTCACGCGGCTACTTTGCGCGCTGGAAGTTCTTCAGTAGGCTACTGTAGAACAGACAACAAAGCCTCGGGACGGTGAACGGTGAAAAAATCTGCCATGACTATGAACATTTAAACGCCGTACGTTTGTTGCCGAATAACGTTGAAAAAGTACAGGAACCCCCTGTTTACTGATTATATTTAATGGATCTGAAAGGTTCACAGTGTGTGTGTGTGTGTGTGTGTGTAAAAAAAAAAGCCAATAACTCTAAGCCAGAGTCTGTTAAACTGGGACTAAAATGCGGTATGTGCACATGCCTACAGGTAGAAATTGCTATTTCGGCTCTGTAGGCCAAAATTAAACACAGGAATCTTTTGGAAGCTAACAGAACTAGGTTTGTGGATGGCGTTTTTATCTCTTATGAACTATACTATAGTTTGGCGTGTGACGTCATTCCTATCCAGTGTGCCTTGTGGAGCCTACACTTCCAAAATGTTTCATTTTCGCATAAAGTTGTATATCTACCTCATTAAAAAAAAAAAAAAAAAAAAAAAAAAAAAAATGGCAGGACTGCAGGTCACCCCTTTCCCTCATACACACCACCACCACCACCACCACCACCGTCTCTCTGTTTTTTTTAACCGTTAAAACCAGTATATAACTTTCTTCTCCCCTCCCCCCTTCCCACCCCCACCCCCACCCCGTTACTTTTGCCGTGAAAGACCTCTCCCCGTCAATCATCTTCACTGCCGGCTCCACACACCCATTTTTTCTGGATGCGTGGTGTGTGGTCATCTCTCCCCGAGTTATGATTGGGACAATGACTGGACATTTAGTGTCCTGAAAGAAGTTATGCAATCCTATGCCCCTGGGGCCCTTCTTTGGAACTCAACGAGTGGACACACACACACACACACACACACACACACACACACACACACTAGGGCGGTTTTGTATCTGTTGAAATGCACTGTTGGCATCCAGCGATTCAGCACATACGCAACGCTGGCTCTATGGCACTGCAGGGATATTATTATCGACGCATGGCAGATTCCAGCGCCGATGTCAAGGTCTACGTTGTCGTTTACTGAATTTATAATTCCATTGTCAACAATTGATGCAGTCTGTGATTTTCTTGGACAGCAGGTTGGTCAGCTAAACTGCGGTCTTTGTTTCCAATTTCTGTGAGGTTGTTAGTGTCAAAGTTTGACGGTGATTCTTGAGTAAGTTGTTCTTTTTTGTGTGTCTGAAGAATCTTCTGCGTAAAGGGGGGGGGGGGGGGGGGGGGGGGGGGGGGGGGGGGGGGGGGGGGGGAGATGAGTTAGGGGAGGGGGGAAATCAATTCGTCCACGATGGGGAGGTGGGTGATCAATTTTGGTTTTAGAGGTATGCAGCGAGGGAAATAAAAGTCTTTGAGCGTGCAGCCGAAGGGATGGAGGAGGGCAACTACAACAGAGTGACAGTTCGGCCTATGAAAAGCTGTGCCAAAAATGGCCTTGAAGGGAAGCGGTGCGCTGAATTTTGTTGTTGTTGTTGTTTTTGTTTGCTTCATTATGATGCGGTTGTTGAGGGCACACCATCTGATGGGGGTGGAGGAGATGGGGAAGAAAGGATCTTATGTCCATACGGCCTTACCCTTGAAAGCTTGGCAACAGGTTCATTTCTTCAGCATCTGATGCACGACCACCAAGAAGGGCAGGTTGAATGCAGAGCTGAGGTATAGTGTGAAATACAGCGTCAGCTTGTAGCGATTTCCACACTTTGAAGGGCAGAGTCTGCACACGCAAATCAACACTCCCTTCTAGAGATACAGTCCATTAGTATTGCAAAAACACAAAAACAAACTAAACGACAACGACAACCAACAAAAAAGGGAGGGAAGGGAGGTCGTCAACACTGATCATGTATTTTGAGCGTCCAAAAGTTCACTGAAACAGCTTCAGGCTTACTTGTTTTAGCTTAACGTGGATAAGGTTTTGTTGCTGCTGCTGCTGTTGTTGCATGTCGTAATTAAGGCTAGGGAATTTCCAGTGAGCTTACCCTGAACTGTGATACGTCATTTTGCCTCGAGGTAAATATCTCTAACTTTTATCAGAGTAATGAGCCCACCACAAAACCTTCTCCCTTTCTTTATTTCATTCATTTACCACTGACACAGACTGTCCTGATTACGTGCAACAGGAATTGACAAGAAAGGTTCTGAAATATTTCATGTCCATAGGGGGAGGGGGGGGGGGGGGGGGGGGGGGGGGGGGGAGAGAGAGAGAGAGAGAGAGAGAGAGAGATGGCGCAAGAAGTGTGCAAAACTATACCGATTTGTCAAAGGGGGACGGAGGGGGGGGGGGGGGGGGGGGGGGGGGGGGGGGGGGTGGGGGGTGGGGGGGGGTACTTTGACACAATGCAGCATATTCGCTCACTGCTACACAACTAACGAATTATTTTTATGAACAAGTAAGAAATGTGGAAACACAGGTGCAGGCCAGCAATTCTTCTATCATGAAGACAACGACAAAGGCAAAGATTTGAAGAGAAAATAGGAAAAAAGAGAATGAAAAAAGGGGGCTTAAGAACGTTAATGTTAACATAACTAGGATACTAGGAGCACAAGGGCACCACAGAAGAAGCCTTGTCTTTAAATAATCGTTTGTGTTACCTGTCAACATCCGTCCTCTGATTGGAATTCATGTCTGGAAACTGGCTGATTGTGTCGAAGTGGTGACACTAACGTCCTATCAGATTGCTCTTCAGGTCAGTTTGTCTATTGTGGATGCAGCGTAGAAAGTTGATTGCAGCTTCGATGTAGCATTGTGGTATCCGTTAGTCCCCTGGCAATGGACAAAAACTGCGGACAGAGGGTCCGTCCGTTAGTAGTTCTATTGTGATCTCAGGTTGATATCCTTGGTGGTTTCTTGTGATGCTGTCATTGGAGACAGTAGTTCTATTGTGATCTCAGGTTGACATCCTTGGTGGTTTCTCGTGATGCTGTCAGCAGAGGACGGGTATGGTGCTAAGATGGGGTTCTGTCCCTGGGTATTGTCCTTGACAACTGACGTTTTAGTGCCGCATCTAGGCTGTTTTTCAGGGTACTCGGGCGGTCTGTCTTCATGCTTAAACAGTCTTGTACCGCGTGAGGCTTGACTCAAGGGGGTGAAGGACGACTTCTGTTGGTAGATCTGCTTCATATTACTCGATGCGCATGAGTGTGCCCTTTTGCACAGCACTTCCAGAGCCCATAGGTGCTAAACATTATCACTGAAACACGTCCAACATAGTTCAGCCTCGCTGGCTTCACATCGGTGTAGTGCTCCGTTACAAAACGCTCCACACTACCAAGTGTGTGTGTGTGTGTGTGTGTGTGTGTGTGTGATCTTATTTAGGGCCAACAAAAGTCTTACCGCCGGACTCGACTGTAATATGATAATTTTGGTTCCAGGGTAAAGGTCTATAACTTAATCAGAATGATGAGCCCGTCTCGAAACTTACTCTCTTTCCGTCTTTCATTGATTCATCTCTTACTTCATTTTCTTTGAAAGAAAATCAGTTCGACCGTCCTGATTAAGTACAACAGGAACTTGTTAGGAAGGTTTAGAAATGATGTTAACTCCATCCGGCACACGCTCGCGTAGGCCAGAGAGAGAGAGAGAGAGAGAAGCAATTGTGGGAGGCTGGGAGATGGAACAAGAAGAAAACGATAACAATGAAGAAAAGAAAAAGAAGGAAAAGAAGAAGATGATAATGACAACGAAGAAGAAGGATGTCCGCATACTGACACAATGAATCCAAGCTGCAACATCCCCTTAGAAACCTGTCATACATCATTAGAATCACGTGTACACACGGCTGTCGCCTCATGGCTGATTTAGATCTGAAAAGCTGCAGATTTGTCACTTCTGCGAGTGTCTGCCCTGTTTCAAGTGAATTACAACGATCGCTCAAAGGCCTACCTTACTCCTAGATATAGATCTATTTGGATCTAGTTACCACAGTAGTAACTGTAGCCTAGATTTTAGTCGTTGAGGACAAGACATCACTGACAGAGTTTGGAGTTAGGCCAAGCCCACCAGTGTTCCACTGACCACAAAAAAAAAAATCATGATAACAGATGCGGGGAGATGAGAGAGACTTACGGATAGCGGCACCCCATACTGCTGGATTTCGTTGGAATGGAATCGAACTGTGGTTTTCAGTGCTTGCGGAGCGATCTTTCGAGTCAGCCCACCAGAGCGAGAGAGAAGCAGACGACAAACCGCCAATCTTCCAGCTGCCGCCATTTTGTAATTCCAGTTGGCGAATCGAGCTCTTAGGCCTATAGGCCTAAAGCACCAATCGCCAGGAAGTGACGCAAGGCGGCGAATCATGATGCCCGACACACACACACACACACATTGCGTGCTCACATTATTTCGGGCCCGGTGGAACACTTTATCAAGGGGGGGGGGGGGGGGGGGGGGGGGGGGGGGGGGGGGGATCCATT
>JADBJO010001846.1:74897-77397 GCA_016801955.1 Conus betulinus
CTTATTGTTTTTCACCATATTTCATTAACGATAATCCGGATGTTGATGATAATTCTGATGATAGCCTTACTCGACTGTTACTACTGGTCTCAGAGAAAAGACCTGACGGTAACAACACAGCAATTCTTTATGAACGTGCTCTGTTTTTGCAAAAAAAAAAAAAAAAAGAAAAAAAGGAAAAAAAAAAGAAAAAAGAAAAAAAAAAAAAAAAGGAAAAATAAAAACAAAGAAAACAACACGAAATAAACGAACCACTCTATGATGAACAGAACAATAACTTCTCTACTTCTCAACACGGAGGACCTTTTTCGGAGGCACCTGTGTATGTGTCCCTCACCTGCTGAAACAAAGACGCACGTCTAAACGTCACAGCCGACGGTAGGTAGGGGAGGAATTCCAGTCCATTTCAGACACCAGTCAGAGGACAGTGTTATTTTATGGTGTCGGGGGGGGGGGGGGGGGGGGGGGGGGGGGGGGTGGAGGGTAGACGGTAATGAGTTATAAATGAATTGGTTCTAATCTTTAGCCTTAGGCAAGATTTACCTTCTTTGTATTGAAGATGGAGTGGATTCTAAAAACTGGGGGAAAAAAACAAAAAAAAACAAAAAAACGCTGAGTCGGGTATAGGTTGTGTTTATGTTTGAGTTCTGTGTGTTTGTGTGTGTGGTGTGTGTGTGTAATACGCCCAACTCTGTACACTTTTCTACCTACTAGTCTCTTCGTCAGGTTACGTAATACGCCAAACTCTGTACACTTTCTCGCGACTGTGGCGGTGGCTGATGAAAGTGCAGGTGCCCTGTAGCCTACTCATCTTCCGCTGTGAAAACAGGTCACATCCACATGGTGTAGGAGACACACGCGATGAGAGGGCCCTTTTACTTTCACTCGCTGAGCAAATTTACGTTTGGCGCCAGGCGAAGTCATGCGTGTCTTATTGGGATAGCCAGAGTGGTCTAAGCCTGTGCCCCCAGCCCCACGTGACATTGGAGGCACGCCGTGGTTGGCTGGATTCTCCAATCCCATGTCGCCCCCTGTACCACGTGAGGCAGGGTACCTGCTGTGCACGTGCATGGACCTCAGGTCTCCCAGCGTGGACCTGATCTGATTTCTGTTCTGCTCTTGGGGGGTCGGACTGGGTCGTCCGGGCTCCGTCGTTGCGGGCAACGCTGAGGGGAACGGTGGACAGCCCCGCCGGGTACATCTCCAGCTGGGTGTTGGCCTCCACCACCACTCCGCCAGGCAGAGCAATGTTCTGAGGATGGTGAGGGCGGGGTACCCCAGCGCGTGGGCTGGAGGAGGTCTGCAGCCCCGAGGAGTAGACGGAGGGCAAGGTCTGAGCCTTGGTGGTGCTGGTCCTGAGGTCGTCGGTGGGGTGGGTGATGTCTGCCGGGAGAGTGTCGCTGGCAGCCTGGAGTTGCATCAGTTTTTGGGCGCGCATCGTCTGGCCCGCTTCCTTCGTCTTGGCGCCCAGGGACTGCTCCAGGTCGGTGACCTTGCTACGGAGCTTGGTGAGCTCTTCCTCCTGAAGCGACAACGAATCAGGAAACGGTATATTTATTCTGTAATTCCCCTCGTGTGTGTGTGTGTGTGTGTGTGTGTGTGTGTGTGTGTGTGTGTGTGTGGTGTGTTGTTAGTCTGTTTAACCTCTGTTCACCAAAAGTGACATCAGGCGGTGGGAAGGGATGGGGGAGAAGGGAAGGGATGGGGGAGAGCGCGAAGGAGATGACTGCATGTAAAAGTTTGATATGAACGCACGTGTACTTGCATGAGTGTATACAAGTGTGTACAAGTGTTTTAAATCTAAATAATGCAAAGGGAAAATGGATAAAAATGTTGGATTATTATCAAGTATGTGTGTGCGTGCGTGCGTGTGTGTGTGTGTGTGTGTGTGTGTGTGTGTGTTGTGTGTGTGGTGTGTGTGTGCGTTGTGTGTTCGCGCGCTGGTCGGGTGTGGTGTGGGTGTGTGTGTGTGTTGTGTGTGTGTGTCTTGTGTGTGTGTGTGTGTGTGTGTGTGTGGTGTGTGTGTGTGTGTGTGTGTGTGTGTGTGTGTGTGTGTGTGTGTGTGTGTGTGTGTGTCCCTTACAGGGTGTAGCGACACTTGTCGTAGTCGGAGGAATTACGAGATCCTTAAGGCTCTACTGACCGGGGTGTCAATTTTCAAAACGCTTCTAGGCGCATATAGCCAGTTGCTGACCATCCTACGCACAACAACAAGGTGGATGTTGATGCCTCTGGTAGGAATTGCCACGTCAGACACAGGCTACAGGCGAGGATCCAGACTAGGAAACAATGTGTGTAGAGGTGATAGAGGTGGAGAGGTCTTGACTACGTCTGGAAACTCCACAGCTAAAAAGAGCATGAAGAAAAATTTCCTGGCCCTGAAGAAACTAACAGAATAAATTTCTCATTTGCCGTCCAGTAATGGAGATGCTTAGGTGGGCAGATGTTTTAAGCTCTTATTTCTTCCTCTCAGTGGATTCAACCAAATTTCAGTGGAATA
>JADBJO010001846.1:82397-90195 GCA_016801955.1 Conus betulinus
TAGGACTCGTGCAGCGCTAGAGACCTTCATCTTGCTTCCTCTTTGAGGCGGCCTCTCATTCATTCATTCATTATGAATACATATATACCGCCTATCCTCGGCTACAGACCAGTCTCTAAGCGCTTTTACAATTCACACTCGTTTACACAACGGGCTGCCTACCTGGTAGTGCCGACTGAAGAGCTACCAGCTGGCGCTTCATTCAGTTTCCCGTGTCATCCAGTCAATATCGTTCACTCAGTTTTCTGACTTTCTTCATTCTTTTCATTTCTCACGCAGGGTGCATGCTATGTGTAACGTGTCATCCATACCAACGGCCAAATTGGCCTCTTTCGAAAGTTGGTGATGGGTTTTTACGTGTGTGCAAGGTGTTATGCGTGCGTTCACACACGGAACCTCGGTTTATAGTCTCATTCGAAGGACTGTATGGGAAATGGAGTCAGAACCAATGTTAACTCCGAGGAAAAAAATCCCCCAAGTACCGAAACGGCCCGGCGGAGATTAGAACCCGCAACCCCAGGATCACCAAGATTACGAGTCCGGCGCTCCACCACTGAGCTATTCCGGCCCATCTTGCAGCACAGTACCATCCCCACCTGAGCATGAAAAAGGCCGCCTGGTGGCCCTGAAGACATGAAAAAGGCCGCCTGGTGGCCCTGAAGACGTGAAAAAGGCCCCTGGTGGCCCTGAAGACGTGAAAAAGGCCCCTGGTGGCCCTGAAGACATGAAAAAGGCCCCTGGTGGCCCTGAAGACATGAAAAAGCCCCTGGTGGGCCCTGAAGACGTGAAAAAAAAGGCCCCTGGTGGCCCTGAAGACGTGAAAAAGGCCGCCTGGTGGCCCTGAAGACATGAAAAAGGCCGCCTGGTGGCCCTGAAGACATGAAAAAGGCCCCTGGTGGCCCCCAAGACATGAAAAAGGCCCCTGGTGGCCCCCAAGACATGAAAAAAGGCCCCCGGTGGCCCTGAAGACAGGTCTTTTGAGGGGGAAAGAGGCGAAGAAAAATCGACGCCCATCGTCGGCCAAACAACACCTGAAAGTGAACCTGAGTTCACGAGAAATCAGAGCTGGGAAAGCGACAGACGACGGCCCCCACACGGAACCAGACCCACTATTGCCAACGACAACAAAACCTTGTAAGTATGCAGACTTCAGTCTGCGAGTAGATCCTATCCTTAAGGGCCTCCGACCAACAGGACTTTAATCTCCCATTGACGCTGCAGCTGCATTTTCAGGGACGCGAGACGGTTGTGTTTTTGCAAGTTGAGCGAGCGGGTGACTTTCCTCGTGACGTCTCGCCGCATTTGTCGAGCGTATCTTGGGGTGGTTTTGCATGTGAGCCAAATATGGCGGCGTGGCGGATCCGATTAGTGATTAAGGAGCTAGGTCGTGTGTAGTAGAATAAACTGTTAGAAATCTTTCATTGCGCAGCGAGGTGTGGGGCTAGTTTCAACGGTCTGTTGAAGATTGCCAAAGTGACATCTTTCATACTAAAATGTCAGTTTGGTTGCATCCAGATTCGAAAATCGTTTGTCAAGAAAGGTTTTAAAAAAAAAAAAAGCTTCTGCTATGTTGTTTTCGCCGCCATTATATCGCCAGGGTATCTAACCATTTTTCGCGCTTAAGAAATGCAGCTCAGGTAACAGTGTGGAAAAGATTAGCGCCATCTTCGGACTGTTCATTATATGTCGCATACATTTCCTTCTGCCATTCTTACGATTGGTGTCGACGTCACCCGTTGAATAGCCTACATAGCACCTGTCTGGTCCGTGCCCCGCTGGCCAGTCTGTTTTGCGTTTTGAATGTTATACACCACAAGATCAATGGCAATAATAAGGAGAAGACTAAAAAGAAGAAGAGGAGGAGGAAAAGAAGGAGAAGGGCAACAACAAGATCAACAGTTTCTAATACAAATGATGATAATGATAATGATATAATAGTATAATGATAATAATAATAGTAATAATGATAATAATTTTATTCCACGGCTTGCCTTAAGCGTTGCACTGTGCCTATAATAGTATTGTACAACTTCATTCTCACAACAGTGTGAAGAGCTCTCTCTCTCTCTCTCTCTCTCTCTCTCTGTGTGTGTGGGTGTGTGTGTGTGTGTGTGTGTGTGTGTGTGCTCCTCCCCCCCTCTCAGTCTCTCTTTTCTTGTACACAACACACACACACACACACACACACACACACACACACACACACACACACACACACATCTATCTATCTATCTATCTATCTATCTATTTAAAGGTAGTACTCCTGGGCTCTGTGGCATGTCCTCTTCTTTTCTATCTATGTAAACGATCTCCGTCTTCAAACTAAAGACTCATGTCAACTTTTTTTTGTGTGTGATAATTCCACGATTCATACAAGCAGCTCCAACCCTAATTCTGTGTGTACGCCATTACTAAAGACTATTAATATGTTAATGATCGTACAACTTTGAATCTTGTGTCACTAAACCCCCAATAAGACAAAGTCATGCTCATAACCATACGTTAGAGACGGCAGAGTATAAACCAGTTTTGTTCTGTTCTCATCGACAGAATTGAAGAAGTAGACAATCATCGTGTTCTGGGCATAATGATTGACAACAATCTTTTATGGACTGCTCAATCAAAACTTTGTGCAAAGAAGTGTCCGAGAAAATATGTCAGTTATGCAGGGTCACGCACTTTTTTTTTTTTTAATAACTTTCATGCCAGGAACATTATACCTGTATACATACTCCCCTTCGATCTCTTTTAAGACAGATTGTAAGACTAGGCTTTGCCCTACTGTTCAACACGTTTTGACTGGCCTGAGCAAATTCAATGAACCTTTAGTCAGCATTTCTAAACCTTCCCTCAAAGCTGTTTTGAAATCCTAGAGTCGTACAGATTCAAGTTGGAGTTCTTCCATTGAGGGACGTCGTTTTCTACAAATAAAGGAATGTTCATGAAACAAAATGTATCTGGACTGGTTCCACAAACTAGCCATGCAAGACTTAGCATAAATCCTAGGAATCATACTAAACTCCAGGTCTCCATACCTAGAACTGACCTATTCAAAACAAGTCCACGCTGTACGAGTCTTTCTCCTCTGAAATTCCTTCCGTTTGAACTGAAATACCATCGCAGCTCAGAATCTTACAGAATAAAATTGTTTACATATATAGCACGTTCTCAATAGTCAAGTAGATCTGCATTATAATCCATATTACCGAAGCATATGAAAGTTTTAAACTCACTCTCTAGCTTTACATATGTATTACTACCATATCACCAACAAACGTGTTGTACTTACTTTCCAACAGTGGTTATTGTTACCCTTTACAAGTTTTTGCTGTTTTTTGAAATATCTGCCACTGTGAACAGTGACAAAGCATACCGGTAATAATGATGTAAATGTCAATAAAATATTATGTCAAAAATTTGCAATGTGGTTCATGCAGTGGACTTATGAGTGCCAGCGTACTGCGTATATATTCGTATGTACTTCTTTGTTTCTTTGTTACTTTCTTTACATAATTTTTAAACGCCCATCTTGCGCCGAATTCGACGATGAGAAGTGAAGAGAAGACCTAAGAGGTCGAAACGCGTCGTGTTTTGTCTTGTGATTCGTTTTTGCACGTTGTTCGGCGGAGTCCTGATGATTACTTTTTATCGTTTGTTGAGATCTCCGCCTGCAGTCGCCTCATTTAGCAACTAAACTTTTCTTTTTTGTTTTCTTTATGTTTATCTATGTGTTATAATTCCTTTAATAACGAATATATATATATAATATATATATATATATATATATATATATATATATGACAGATTGTAAGACTAGGCTTTGGCCTAAAATCTTCATCCTTGCGTATTAAAGATCAATTAATCAATCAATCAATCAATGCATCATCTCTCTCTCTCTCTCATCTCTCTCTCTCTCTCTCTCTCTCTCCACCTCTCTCTCTCTCTCTCTCTCTCTCTCTATATATATATATATATATATATATATATATATATATACCTGGTTCTCTTTGTTGATGATCGCCTGCTCGTGGCGATAGGCCTGTTCCACCTGTTCAATCTTGGACGCTAGCGCTTTGTCCTTGTCCTTGGTGTTCCAGCGCCACGTGTGACTCAGCACACAGCTCTGGATCTGTTCAATGCATAACACACACACCACACACACACACACACACACACACACACACACACACACACACGCGCGCGCGCGCGCGCAAACACACAGAATCGTATGCGCACGCACGCCTACGTACACATGTATGCACATGATACTCTTAATATATGACAGCAGAAACAATAGCACGCGACGCGCAGTTTCTGAGTTCCATGTGAACATGATCATTCTAAAAGTTGTGAAAAGGCTTTGGTTTGGTTGGTTTGTTCTCTGGCTTAATCATCTTCCACTCTCAGGCTGTTTCCTGTGACTATTGCTTTCCATCGCACATTTCACATCCCTGTTTTGACTCCCAATTTCTACCCCCCACCCCCCACCCCCACTCTCTTCCCCCACCCTAATCTCTAACCTGACTCCCTAATTTTTTGCTCTCCCGTCCTGCCTTCCTGACACCCTGCTCCTGTCTCATTCTTCGCTCCATCCCACTGACCACCCATCTTGACCCCCCCCCCCCCCCCTCCTGTCTCAGCTATCTTGATCCCCCAACCGCCCCACCCCCGTCAACCTGTCTCAGCTATCTTGACCCTCCGCCCCCCCCCCCCCCCCCCCCGTCCTCCTCCCCCCCTCAGCTATCTTGACCCTCCCCCCCTCCTCCTGTCTCAGCTATCTTGACCCCCCTCCTCCGCCTCCCGTCTCAGCTATCTTTACCCCCCTCCTCCGCCTCCCTGTCTTAGCTATCTTTACCCCCCCCCCTCCTCCTGTCTCAGCTATCTTGACCCCCCTCCTCCTCCCGTCTCAGCTATCTTGACCCCCCTCCTCCTCCCGTCTCGTCAGCTATCTTGACCCCCCCCTCCTGTCTCAGCTATCTTGACCCCCCCCTCCTCCTCCCCCCGTCTCAGCTATCTTGAACCCCCCTCCTCCTCCCGTCTCAGCTATCTTTAAAAGCCACCCCCCCCCCCCCCTCCTCCTCCTGTCTCAGCTATCTTGACCCCCCTCCTCCTCCGTCTCCTCAGCTATCTTGACCCCCCCTCCTCCTCCCGTCTCAGCTATCTTGACCCCCCTCCTCCTCCTGTCTCAGCTATCTTGACCCCCCCCCTCCTCCCCGTCTCAGCTATCTTGACCCCCCTCCTGTCTCAGCTATCTTGACCCCCCCCTCCTCCTCCCGTCTCAGCTATCTTGACCCCCCTCCTGTCTCAGCTATCTTGACCCCCCCTCCTCCTCCTCCCGTCTCAGCTATCTTGACCCCCCCTCCTGTCTCAGCTATCTTGACCCCCCTCCTCCTCCCCGTCTCAGCTATCTTGACCCCCCTCCTGTCTCAGCTATCTTGACCCCCCCCCCCCCTCCTCCTGTCTCAGCTATCTTGACCCCCCTCCTCCTCCTCCCGTCTCAGCTATCTTGACCCCCCCTCCTGTCTCAGCTATCTTGACCCCCCCCCCTCCTCCTCCTGTCTCAGCTATCTTGACCCCCCCTCCTCCTCCTCCTCCTCCTCCCGTCTCAGCTATCTTGACCCCCCCTCCTCCTCCCGTCTCAGCTATCTTGACCCCCCTCCTCCTCCCGTCTTAGCTATCTTGACCCCCCCCCCCCTCCTCCCGTCTTAGCTATCTTGACACCCCCCCACACCCCCCCCCCTCCTCCTGTCTTAGCTATCTTGACCCCCCCCTCCTCCTCCTCCCGTCTCAGCTATCTTGACCCCCCCCCCCTCCTCCTCCTGTCTCAGCTATCTTGACCCTCCTCCTCCTCCTCCTCCCGTCTTAGCTATCCCCCATGACTCCCCCCATCTGATTTTCCAACTCTGACTCCTACATCTCATTTCCCACCCCCGACTCCCCCATCTGATTTCGCACCCTGACTCCCTCATCTGATTTCCCGTCCTGACTCCCCCATCTGGACTCCCACCCTTACTCCCCCATCTGATTTCCCACCCTGACTCCCCCATCTGATTTCCCACCCTGACTCCCCCATCTGATCTCCCCCACCCTGACTCCCGCATCTGATCTCCCACCCTGACTCCCCCATCTGATTTTTCCCACCCTTACTCCCCCATCTGATTTCCCACCCTGACTCCCCCATCTGATCTCCCACCCTGACTCCCCCATCTGATCTCCCACCCTGACTCCCCCATCTGATTTTCCAACCCTTACTCCCCCCATCTGATTTCCCACCCTGATTCCCCCATCTGATCTCCCCCCCTGACTCCCCCACCTGATCTCCCACCCTGACTCCCCCATCTGATTTTCCAAACCTGACTCCCCCCTCTGACTCCCCCATCTGGACTTCCACCCCGACTCTCCCCCAGGCTCACCTTTTCCAGCATGTAAGATTCGACGGTAGCTTTCTCCTTGTCTTTCAGGTTCCTGGCCAAGAACGGCAAGCGTTCGAACAGATCCTCCACGTTCAACGGTTTGCAGACTCAGGGTTGTGAACCAGAGACATGAATCGTTGCCAAGTCTTAAGAAACCATTGAGAGGTTGGTGAACACACCCAATCTTAGCTGTAGAATAGGTCTTCAGAGACTAATGCCTCTCTGTAAAACTTTCAAATTGTGAGACAGAGAAGGTTGGGGTGAGGGTGTGTGTGTGTGTGTGTGTTGGGGGGGGGGGGCGGGGGCAAGCACTTAGATAGGTAGGTTGGAAAATAAACAGACAGATGAAGATTGGTAGATGGGTAAGTAGGTAGACAGATTGTCAGGTAAGCAGCTCGATCAATCGAGACAGATAGAAACAGAGAGTGAGAGACAGACAGACAGACAGAGAGAGAGAGAGAGAGAGAGAGAGAGAGAGAGAGAGAGAATTAGGTAGAGAGACAGACAGACAGACAGAAACAGAGAGTGAGAGAGAGACAGAGGGAGAGAGAATTAGGTAGACAGACAGACAGACAGACAGACAGAAAGATAGATAGATAGACAGACAGACAGACAGAAAAAAAGATAGATAGATAGATAGATAGATAGATTGATTGATTGATTGATTGATTGATTGATTGATTGACAGACTGACAGATAGATAGTTACAGAGATAGACAGATGCTGATATACAACATTCTCTGGTAGAGCTGGCACAGCGCCTCACAAAAAAGACATCAACAGGTTCCTCAAGATATTATAGAGATAAAGATAAGTTACAGATCTTTTTCGATATCTCATTATCTCGTACGATCTGATGATATTTTTCTCTGTGGGAAGACGTCTTTGGCTTGTTTTAATCTCTATTGAACATATCATGTGTGCAACCCTGTTTATAGACGTATGTATCTTGTCCTCTCTCTCTCTCGTCTCTTCTCTCTCTTCTCTCTCTTCTCTCTCTCTCTCTCTCTCAGGAAAGCCGACAGCAAAGCATCTCTCTCCTACAACTGGCATGCTCTCTCTTGTCTTTCCTTTCTCTCGCTCAATCTCTGCGCTCCACAAACAATCTCTCCTCGCCTCTCTCTCTCTCTTAGAAGTCCCCGCCAGCAAAAGTAAAGCGCAATCTCTCTTTCTACCACCTCGTTCTCCTCCTGACCTTCAGTGCGACTTTCCGCCGGACTGTCCGGAAAGCAGCAAATGACCCCAACTTCACTAGCATTCTCTCTCTCTCTCTCTCTTAGAAGGTCTCGCCACAAAAGTACCGCCATTATTGCTATGTACCTTCTCCTTTCTCTCTCACCTCTGCTCCTCCTCTCCCTATCTGTCCGTCTTACTTTCTGCCCTCG
>JADBJO010001846.1:90885-103385 GCA_016801955.1 Conus betulinus
TGCTCTTTATGTCCTCTCCTCTCCTCTCTCTCTCTCTTCTCCTCCGATCTCGTCTCCTCCTCTCTCTGGTTCTCTCCTGAGTGGGTCCTCCTCTCTCGGTCTCACTCGCTCTCTCTCTCCTCTCTTATCAAAGCCTGTCCCACAAAAACCAGACCGCATCTCAATCTTCGCTCGGGTCGACTCAGTCGGGTGTGGGGGGCAATCTCTCTCTCTCAATCGAAGACATACGGTCTGCAGTGCTGCGGAAAGAGGGATCCGCCAGCCAAAGAGGTAAGCGCGGGGAAAAAGAGGGTAACTACAACAGAAAAAGGAGCGTTACGGGGTGAAACGAAAAAATCGTCTACAAGGTGCAATCATTAGGGAGTGAAATCCGTACAAGGGCCGTCAAAAACGGGGGCCAAGCGCGGCACGCAAGCACCAAGTACTACGTGGGCTGCCATCTCTGTCACTGGAGGAAGGAGAGGTCGAATCCGCACGTGGAGAGCTAGAAGTCCGCCAAGCAAAAGTAACGCATATCTCTTTCTCCTCTCTCTCTTAGGAAGTCAGCCAGCAAAAAGCAACGCATATCTCTCTTCCTATCGCTATAGGAAGTCCGCCAGCCAAAAGTAAAGCCATCTACTTCTCTCTCTCTCTCTCTCTCTCTCTCCGCTCTCTTCGCTCTCTCTCTTCTTAGGAACCATCCCGCCAGCACAAAAGCAACGCAATCTCTCTCCCTCTCTACCTACTCTCCCTCTACTCCTATCCCCCTACTATATCCTCCTCTCCCTATCCCCTCTCTCTCCTCTCTCTTTCAAGGAAGGTCCGCCAGCAAAGCAACGCATCTCTCTCTCTCTCTACTCTTCTTCTCTCTCTCTCTCTCTCTCGCTCTCTCTAGGAAGTTCTCTCAGGAAAAGCAAAAGCACAAGCCTACATCTCATATACTATCTCTCTCTCTATCTCTCTCTTGTCCGATCTCTCTCTCTCTCTCTTCTCTTATCTCTCTATTTCTGTCTCTGTCTGTCTGTACTATTCTTGTCTCTGGTCTCTGTCTGTCTGTCTGTCTGCTCCTCTCTCTCTCTCTCTCTCTCTCTCTCTCTCTCGTCTCTCTCTCTCTCTCTATCGCCTCTCCTCTCTCCTCTCTGTCAGGTACCTTCATCTCGAAGGAAGTCAGCCAGCAAAGCGTTTGTCCGAGAAGATGCAAGGCGTCCACAAACTTGTCGTACACCTGGGTCGTCCTGAGGGGCAGCAGGTCCAGGCAGCATCAGAATCTGCTTGTCTCGACCGTGCGTGCCTGTCGTACAGACCAATCGTATTGCACTGTACTGGTCTGGACTGGATTAGAAGAGATGGACATGGACTGGCTTGAACTAGACTGGACAAGATGGCGCCACCGTTCTAACAGATTTGGTAAAATTCTGCCTACATCTGTCACGATAATGAGTCATGGTTGGGCTGTCGGCTGTCCTTTTTTTTTCCTGTCGGGAAAACAAAAAGAAAGAAAAGAGGAAAAGAAAAGAAAGAAAGAAAGAAAAAAGGGCTGGGGAGGATGGGGGTGGGGGCCACTGAGTGGGGGAAATACCCAATTCCGGCTTCGGTTGGGGTTTTTTTTTTTTTATTAGAGTGCTCTTCTCCTGGATCAACTACTTGGCCGGAAGGACTCCATCCCAGTAATTTTCGGGAGCCATTCTTGTAGGACGGTCGTCGATCGATAACAGTTATCCAGCCCACCCTACTCAGGCTGATTTTGGAATCGTGTCCTCGTAGATTACTAAGGACTTTCACGCAACGACGCACGCAGAGTCTTCCCGACTTGCTTTCGAGTTTCACACCAGCGGTTTGGCTGTGGCACAATCCATCCAGTTTTTAGGATTACCTGGTTAGAAGATGTGACTCTTGACCGAGCGTAGATGGTTGGGATAGAGGTGGCTTATGCTGGATCATAGGACTTACAACTACAGTGGTTGCTCCTTTCCTGCCAGAATATGGGATAATCACAGAGCAAAAGCACCAAGGCTACAACACATCACAGCATGCAAGCAAACTATACTAGCAAAGCAGACAGACTACGGCTACAATCATCACCACAAGTTAGATCAATGGAGACCTACGGTAACTTTCCACTTCCCACACCACCACCATAAACCATCATCCCTGGGTATCAACCCCATTCGCAGAGATATCTCCCTTCCCCCGCCACTGATTCAGGCCGAAAAGTCGCGGTTGTTCTGACTGGTCTGCAGTTAATGGAAGAGAGGCGATACATCAAAATGCCCCGCCAGCCATCTGCATTCAGATGCCTCGAGGACCACCCCATGCATGAGAAAATGTCCACCCACAGAAAGGAAGGTGTGTTCCAGTTTTCGGTACTGCTCTCAAATGCCAGAGAGAAGAGATCCAGAACTGATGGCTCTCAAGACCAAGTTCATCCATTCTCACTGCTCACGTTTTTGCTCTGAGATGAGCCCACTGTGCTAACCCTCAGATCAAGAACTCTCTCAACCCGGAATTATGTGGAAAGGAAAACAAACAGAAACAGAGAAAGCCCCTTACCCTGGATATAATAAACTGGTACTATCCCAAAACTTGTGGCCACGTGCTTACACATACGGTTCATCTGAAGCTGCAACCTAAAACAGTGATGGAGGAATCCTACCAAATCTGAAAGACGGACAGAAACTACTGCATTCATTATCCACTGGTACTATTTCAAAGCCGAGGTGAAAACCTTAAGAGCTGCAGCCACAACAGAGCGGAGGCGGAGCACGCAGCAAGATTGTCATCTTATCTCTGATGCCCTATCAGTCGAAAGTAAACAAGAATCGCAACTCCGTTGCGTGCACACAAGCTATGAGCATTAGACCATAATAAGAGTCGGAGTGGATCAGCCTGTTTCTAGGCCGTATTTGACAGGTTCTTGAGCTACGACTAAATATTTCTGTGTATATTCCAGTTGCCAGACAACTACCGTAATACAGTCATGACTCTTAAGAACTTTGCCGATTGCAACACTTCAGTGCATACTGACACACTTCAATATTCCAGGCCATGAAGACGACAGACAGGTCAAAGAAGGACTTCTGGTCACCTAAGGGGTGATATTTCAGGCAATGAAGAACGAACAGATACGTCAAGGAGGACTTCTTGTCAAACTAAGGGGTGACACTGTGAGGTGACGGGAAAAAAAGCAAAATCAAACAACAAAAGACGAGATGGCTAATGGTTTGTTCTAGCTGCACCTCCACAGATGGGATCTGCCTGCTGTTGGCACGGCATCGGGTCATCGTGGCCTGATTGAGAAACCGGCTATTGGAGAATGTGGTACCCATATGGGAGACACAAACCCATGTCCATGCAGAGCGGTTTCAATGACAGTACACCATGTTCCACAGGACCGCCGCTTCTTCCGTCACCCACATGGCATCAACCTTCCATCACAACAAGCGGTCAGCCTCCATCACCACACAAGGCGTTAATCTTCCATCACCACCGGATGTTAATCTTCCATCACCTCAGGTTATTTATCTTCCATTACTACAAGGTATTAATCTTCCATCTCCACAGGATTCTAATCTTCCATCACGAAAGGGTTGTCACCATCCACTACCACAGGATGTTAACTTTCCATTAAACAAGGTGTGCGGAGGAAAGTGGGGCTGGATTGGCTCAGGAAGCCATCATCCAGCACCACATGCCAAGCCCTGACATGGAACCCGCAGGGGAAAGGAAGAGAGGCCGACCTCGCAGCAGCTGGAGGCGAGACACTGAGTCAGAGATAAAGAGGCAGGGGGACCAACTGGACAGGCATTCAGCAAGCAGCTCAAAACCGAGTGCGATGGCGGAGTGTTGTCGATGGCCTATGCTCACCCTTGAGCTAGGGGCCTAAGTAAGTAAGAACAACAGGTGTCATCCTTCCATCACCACACGGTGTTAATCTTCCATCACCACAGGGGTTCCATTCTTCCATCACCACAAGCTGTTAATCTTCCATCACCACAGGGCGTCACCCTTCCATCACCACAGAGTATTAATCTTCCATCACCACAGTGTGTCTTCCACAGAGAGTGAACCTGGCGCACAAAGATCACGGTACATGACCAAGATATTATTATCTATTTATCATCAATCTGATTCTGTGTTGGCACGTGTGAACTCCTGCTATCTGCAATAACCTCTCTTCAAAGGAATCATACACATAAACTCCTGTAAATCTGCGTCATAAATCAACACCGAACCTATCTTGGCCTCAGCTACGATGGTTTCAATCTGAATCTCATCACCAACTTTACCTTCGCCATTGAATCCAAGTCTGGCAACATTTATACTTTCTTTGTGTGATCTGAAATCATCACAGAGAGAGAGAGAGAGAGAGAGGAGAGAGAGAGAGAGAGAGAGAGTAGAGAGAGAGGAGGAGAGAGAGAGATGAGAGAGGAGAGAGAGAGAGGGCGGAGTGAATGACAGACAAACGGACCCATACAAAGAAAGAGGCGGACAAACCATATCCAAGCAAGAACACTGTGACTACAAGAGACGACAGTTCTTCGTGAGAACAGAAACGCCAACTTCGCGAGCTGGAAAACCGTCCACTACACAATGAAGAATGCCTACCTTCTCGGACCGTTTCTGGCACTGACTGACACACGCATCAAACTGCCTTTGGCTTCGAAGGCAATTTAAATACATTTTACACACCGCCAAACCTTTCGATGTCAACATTAAAAGACTCTGATCCTACAAAGTCTTCTGCAAGATTGGATGTATATCAACTGAAGTGTTATTGAGTTCATCACCATTGAGGGCAGACAGACAAACAGAATCGACAGCATGATCATCAATAAAGATATCCTTTAAAAAAAAATCATTATACTATCAGGTGGAACACTCGTATCAAGGTCTTCGTGGAATCTGCAGTGCCATGTTTGCGCCTGTTGTGGGGACATATACGACAAACCTCCAATAAGACGTTGAATACTAGTGCTTTGTCATCATGCGCAGCAGGCGCTACGGAGTCTCCTTCGCCCTTTCAAAGGGGAGTAAATTAATGCGACTGATAACCTATGTAGGCTAATCTACTACAAACACCGTTTCCTATTTATAGTTTCTAGGAATAGATTGAAGGAATTGTTGTTTCCGTCTGGGTGGATTTGAAAGAGTTTACTATCAGTTTTAGTTTCCATTCCTCTTGCCGCAGGGTTTTTTTTTTTTGTTTGTTTGTTTTGTTTTTAACATGTCTTTGGATTTTAGGTTTGAAGTCTGTGAAGGAAACAACATTTCTGATGAGTTTTTGGATTGTGGTACTCCTGGCGAGAATGACTAGGCAATCTAGTCGCCCACAATGCCAACATGAACATGAAAGGTCAGGGCAACAATACAGACATAGAAAATGCAAAGACCCACAGACACCGGACAAACAGAGCAAAAGACAGGCACAGACCAACTGGACTCACGTCAATCTGGGCAATCATGGAATCGGTCAGCAAACGGGCGCTCCTTCAACCGTGCTGCTAGATTAGACGACCACACGATGTTCCGGGACAGCAGCGACCTCTTCTTGGATGCGCAGAATTTTCCCTCTGCTTGCTGGTCATTTTGTCCCCACACTTTCTCCGCCGTGGCCGCTTTGTCCGGTGGTTTGTCCGCCATGTTGACCTGTCTGCCTGCTCCTTTTTTTTTGTCACAAGGAAGTGTTGACCTCTACGGTTCTTGGGTTTTTAGTTTTGATGTCAGTGTTTGCACACTGGCGGCTTTGCTGCAATATTTTCCTTTTCCTGCTGCTGTTTCTAAATGACAAAAAAAAAAAAAAAAAAAATTGCAGATGGAGGTGGGGAAGGGGACGGACCTTTTTGTAAAGTTTCAACAGTAACCTTTCGACTCTAGCTCTTCTTGATGTGCAGTTTATGGCTGAACAAGCAACGGGAAGAACAGTGGACTATGTGGGGATGGGTTCACATCTCCAGAGGAAATGCGTGCACACGGGATGAAGAGACGCAAGGATCGTTGTTAGTAGCTGCAGCTGTTGCTGTTTCTACGATGGACTTGAAGATGTTTCTATTTTTGGTGCTGGCTTTTGTGGTCGGCTGCCAGTGTTGTCTTGGTTGCTGTTGCTGTGAAATGGTGCTGCTATTGTTGCAAGCAGTTTGAATTTCAGCTAGAGGGGCTGTTCATGTGTTGCTTTTGTTCCTGGTAGATGGTAATTGTGACGTCCTGACTGTGTGCAGCTGTCGGGGACAAGTTGTTCCCACACCTCACCACTGTGAAGAGCGAACGTGTGTCCTCAGGACGTTAACACACAAGCCAACGTGTCAGGTGGTTGGTCAAGTTCAGGTCATTTTCCGCTCCTAGACGCTGCTTAGTGTGCCGGTGTAGGAACCGTTGGCAGAGACGCTGAAGAAGCCGCGTGGCCTAGTGACGTCATTCCCAGCGACAGACTCGATGCGTGACATCATCACAGACAGCCAAGGACGGACGGAAAGGACCAGGAGTGTCCTTCATGGAGTCAGGCACATCCTCAGGTCCTCGGCACCTGTGGGGTGAAAATCAAGTTTACGTATTACTGTTTGCAGCCCACTGATTATAGAACCAACATCCAGGCGCTGAACAATTTTCAAACGGAAGCAAGCAATAACTTAAATGCCGTCACTCAGATTCATAACTTGACCAATCTTAATTTAAAAGACTGCTCTGAAAGAAAGTTGACCACCATCCACACATTAGTCATACCAAACCAACAAATATGGATCTCATCGGTATAAAGACATGCTTGAGAGAGGATTCCAGGTGCTCTGGTAATACTATTTGTTCCCATATCCACATGTCGAAGTGTCCGCCGTGACAGAAGGGCGACAAGGGATGTCGCTTATAAGCGAGTGTTCCTCACAGCATTTCAGTGGACAGTGGGAACGCTTTGACGGTGCCCACATCCTCTCCTGTGTCTTGGTGTACGTTGGGTGTCTGTGGTTCTATGACCCCCACTGAACGCTGTAGTGAGTGACAGGATGTTTAATGTGTGTGTTCGATCCTATCGTGGGTGCTTAAAGTCACAGGTAGGGGCCAGCACAGGTCTGCACTTAGAATTCCCCGATCACTCCCCCCCCCCCCCCCCCCCCCCCCCCCCATCCTCTCCCTCCGCACCACCTGGTTTTCAATCAACGCCTCTTACATTGAGATGATTATAATAATGATAATGATGCCGATGATGAATGATGCTCACAGCGACAACTCCGAAGTCATCCACAACTACGACAGTGATGTTGATGGTGATGAACACGTTGAAGAGGGTTTATTGTGGTGGTTTCATGGACAAATACAAAGACGAACAATCTAACAGTGGGGGAAAAACAAGCGCATGCCAAATATCTGTATACAGCCAGCCGTGTCTGAGCAGGCAATACAAATATATCTGCCTTTAAAAGGGATTGCGATGGTTCCCTTATGCAGCCAGTGAAGAGTTTTCATATTTTCTTAATTTCATGTTCCCAGTTTTTACGTCTTCAACCTCCTGCTGCCCCCCCCCCCCCCCCCCCCCCCCCCCCCCCCCCGCCCTCCTCAAGTTCAAAGTTCTGCCAAGTCATTACTATGAAGACAATTTAGTTGTTGGCATGCGCTTGTTTTTTCCCCCACTATTAGATTGTTCTTCGTCTTTGTATTTGTCTGACTTTATTCAAGTTTAAAAGGCTGTGCCAGTCTTGAATAAAAGTTACTCTGTGTTAGGTTTCCTTATGGGAGCAAAGACTACCCCACTTGTTTACTGTTTATTCAATTCAGTTTTTTTTTCTGTCAGGAACTTTTCCAGACATGTGGCGAGAAGCCATCATTGTACCCATTTTTAAGAAAGGTGATCGCGAAAATCGCCCAAGTTAAGGGGAATGTTACTCCTGAGCTTGATCGGAAAATATTCTACATCTATGTTGAACATCGATTGTATTTCTGGTTGGAATATCACGTCAGAATCATAGATGGGACTCAGAAGAGGATACTCTACCACGGGTAATATTTTCACCTAATGCTCCACAATTCAGAAACATTTGAGAAACCCGGGAAACTATATGTATGTTCTGTGGATGTAGAGAGGGCGTATGACTCGGTTCAGCATGTAACCTTATTGCGAGCCCTGGTCAAAGCTGGCACATCATGCACATTTATTATAGCAGTAATGGCAATGTGCGAGTCTTTAAAAGCACGCGTACGTGTGCAGAACGACTTCACGGACTTTTGATTGCCTACAAGGTTTGAGACAGGATGCGTTGCAAGCACTACATTTTTCCCCGTAATCATCAATCAGTTATCAGAACAATTGTCGGTAGAAGGAAAGCATGGTGTACAACTTTGTCCCGGTCTTGTTGAACTTTTCATTCTGATGTTTGCAGATGATCTTGCACTACTGTCAAGGTCACCGTCTGGCTTACAGAACCAGCTTAATTGTTTAGTTAAGGCCTGTTCTATCTCAAACTTGAAATAAATTGTGAAAAAAAATAAAGTAATGTTTTTAGGAAGGGACAGTTCCTTGGGAGACATGAGAAATGGTATATTGGAACAAAACAACTCGAAATCGTTAACAGCTATGTATATCCAGGTCAATGATAGTCAACTATGACGGCTGGCCTACAAATTTGAAACTTGAAAATCTTGGCTTTACTTCCACAACAACCATGAGCGCTTATCAAGCAGGAAAACGCTTAGCCATCAAAGGTAAACGAGCAACTGCCGACACTATCCGATCTCTGAGAGAATCGATAGCATGACGAGAGAAACATTGTTCAAACGACTCTTTTGTTCACTTCGGAAATCTGGGGACCGTTGCAGGACAGTAATCAGGTAGAAAAGGTCCACTTGTATGCCTGCAAGAAGTTATTGAATGTGCCTGCGCGCACTCCATCACTCACGGTCTACGGCGAACTAGGACATCACCTCCTTCAAGTGAACTGTTCTATCAGAGCTGTGGAATACTGGCTACGTATCATAAACATGGACACAGATCGCCCACCTTAGCAAGCTTACGTCCTACTAACTTAGCTGGACACTCAAGTGAAAATTAACTGGGTCACAAGAATATAGAACACTTTTACAGACATTGGGTATCAGTTTTGTTTGGCTAAACCAAAGTGTGGAAAATGGTTTAATGTTTCTGTCTGTTTTTAAACAAAGAATTACAGACGTAGCAAAACAAGACTGGTTTGCAGACATGAGAGACAGTAGGTGTTTCACCTTGTTACATCATTTAAAACTATACTTGTACCAGAAGCACTTCAGGGCAATTGTTTCAGATGAGGGGTCAAAACTGAATTGATCTCCAGAGTTGCGCAAAAAACAGCCTCGCTAGCCAGACTAAGACCCTCTCTGGAATGAAAGAAATATCACAATCAGTTCCACGATCAGACTGATGCGCTCGCTGGTCATTGCCATATTTCTCTATGCCTGTGAGACATGGACTCTGACAGCTTAACTAGAGAGAAGGATTCAGGCACTAGAGATGAGATACTTCCGCAAGATCCTTGGCATCTCATACAAAGACCACACATTACCAACTTGGGTGTCCATACCAGAGTAAGGCAAGCCGTTGGACCATACAAAAACCTGTTGTCCACAGTTAGAAGAAAGAACATGAGATGGTATGGTCATATGTCAAGGACTCGCCAAAACCATTCTACATGGAACAGTGTGAGGAGGCAGAAGGAGATGAAGACAGAGAAAGAGATGGGAGGACAACGTCAGCGAATGGACTGGCCTCACACTCAGGAATTGCCTAAGAGCGTCTGAGGAAGAGGAGTGGAGTCCAGTTTTTTCTGTGGCGCCCCAACGGTCTCCAAGACTCTGGGATAGGTGAGGTGAGATCTTGTTACATTTCTCCCATCAATTCAACATTTTGGCAAACTTCCCAAACTGGAAATAGAAAAGAATGTTTAGAAGAATCCTTATCATACCAGCACAATTAATTCAATGATTTCTTTGTTTTACTGAATGATGATTCAATGACCAACAAGTTTCTCAGCATTATTCCAAGTCAGTAGATGAATTGGAAGACACGTCTGTAAGTGTATTTACTGAGGTTCCGGGAAATTCGCAAGATGATATCCTTAACCATTGTAGGAGAACAATTGATTAACTTGTGCAACGTATATGACTGCACTATTATCCATGATTGTTTGAAATCGTTTTTAGTAATAGTTTCACTTATGCGTCTAGTTCTGGAGCCAGTGTGGTTGATTATTTCATCATGTCGTGTGACACTTGTGTCAGAATGTAAATGTTCCCTCATGAATGAAAATGTGATTGAATTGGATCATTTGCCTGTCACATGAAACGTTGAAATCGATGATTTCTCAGTGTGAATAATGTGAGTGCAAGCAAACAGAAACATTGAAATCGATGATTTCTCAATGTGAATAATGTGTGTGCAAGGAAACAGAAACACAATCAATTTTTGATGAATATGAGTGGGACAACGAAACAGAACAGGAATTCATAAAAAGTTGAATAGTACTAAAATTCAAAGAAAATTACAAGATGAAACAGCTGAATCAGAATGTAAAAAGATAATGCTCTCGCAATTTTTGCAGTGTTTGAAAACTGCAAGTTACAGTATGATAAAAATGCTATATTCACAAGAAAGTGAAGACCAACGCATGGTTTGATGAGGAATGTATTCAAAGTAAAAAAAAAAAATGAAATAGACCTTGTCACAAGTTCAAAATGTTCAGGTCAACACGGCAGGAAGAAGAAAGGAAGGATTACGCATAATCAAGAAAGCAATGCAAGTACATGCTTAAGAGAAAGACAAGAGCTTTCAGGCGGGAAAAGACTGAACAGCTTAAAAATAACATTGAAAAAAAAAGTCCCTCCGTGTTTAGAAAGGAGCAGAAAAAAAAACATTGGTTACAGTGTTAAAGAATATTAGGGAGGATAAAGTACAGAGAGCCATCATTGAACTGACGCCAGGGTAAATCACGTGGGATTGATGGTGTGTCAGCTGAGATGTTGAAAGCAGGATGACCAATTTCCTTGTGAAAGTGTTCAATGTCTTGTTTAGTAGAGGCATTTGGCCGGAAGACTGGGCTTAAGCAATCATAATACCCATTGATGAAAAAGGAAATAGAAACCAAGCAAACAATTACAGAGGTGTTTTACGTCATAGTACATTTAGTAAATGCTATTTCTCAATATTAAATGCAAGATTATACACATGGTTAAAAGAAAAAAAAATTTCTGAGAGTCAAGCATGATTTCGCAAGAATTACCTTTCCGTCTCTTAATCTTCAGTCAACTGTCCAGAAATGTATGAGCAAGAGGCCTAAAACTACGTTGCTTTTCTTGACTTTTAGAAAGTCTTCAATTCTGCGCGCCACAACAAGCTTCTTGAATGTCTGAGGAGTCCAGGCGTTCGAGAAAGTGTTCAGTTTGTTACACGCAACGTATTCTTCTGTAGCTTATGCCAGAGCTAAATTTGAGTATTCCGAGTTGTTTTAACGTCCAATAGGTGTCCGACAAGACCCTATATTAAACTCAACTTTGCTTTCAATTTTCACGAATCAGTTGTGGGAGCACATGTCTGAAAGAGGAAGACATGGAACCCAATTGATGCCTGATATGATGGAAACTGTTTATTCCTTTTTTTGCAGATGATGTGGTTTTATTTTCAAAGACACCTAGACTCCTGTAGGCTTACAAAATCAATTAAACTGTTTAGAATTATGCCTTGACTATACGGCACTTAACGTAAATAAAGATGAAACAAAAATAATAGTATTCAAACAAGGCGCGTTTTCCGGCAAAACACGAGCGGTAGTTTGATGACGGAACGCAGTTAGAAATCATGAATACTTACCGTTATCTGGGTCACAGTTTTTCTACAAAACAGAGTCACTAAAAAGGCTCAAACCATCGGCAACCAAAGTCATTACAGTCCCACTCACGACGGAGTTTTTCTTTCTAACCTTCAAACTCTTCCCCTCCACTCCCACCCACCCCCCCCCCCACCCCCCCCCCCCCCACCCCTATTAACCTTTTTCCATTCCGTTCCCTTGTTGTGGCATTGCTTCCACGTGACTCTTTCCGTCTTCCACAGCCACACCTAGGATTTTTCCTTCTCTCGCAGTCCAGGCGCCAGCATCGCGCAGAGAGCTCTCATACCACAAGAGGCGACACGCACTGCACTGCTGCTGAGTCACTTTGGTGCTGTTCAGAGGTACATGCTCTGATCTGTCTAAATCAGGACATGACCCTCTGTGTACCTGCTACTGCTGACAAAAAGGGCTTCGTCCAAGAGCTCCCCTTCTCTACCCCCCTCCTCTTGACCCCCCACCCCCCCCCCCCCCACCCCACCCATCACTCCCCAGGACCTCTCCCCTGTCCACCTTTCCTCACTGCCCTCGGAGGAGACAACCGCCGCGTCCATCCGACGGTTCCACAGTCTTCGTGAACAGCCAGTGACGATGACTCGGGCAGACACTGACCACAGGCATGGACACTGACAGCAAATCCATACTGAGCTCACCATGGGGGTGGAGCATGAAGAACTCAACATTTTA